>JASDQU010500373.1:125884-136026 GCA_032191745.1 Picea mariana
AGTTTTTCTTTTCTTTCCATTTGGTTTCGTCTTATGCCAGAGAGTTTGCAGTTGAATGATTCACGCAAACTTAGCAATCTTGTTATGATAAAGGATTTGTTGTGACATTGTTGTGATTTCTGGTATCTGTGTTTGAATGTGAAAGGATTTTGCGTTCGAATGCATTCTTCTTCAGTCTGTTACAAACTGGATGTCTGTGATAGACCTTTGCACCCTTCTTGCGTAAGTCTTCCACCTACTCGCCCTTTTACTACAACCCACTATTTGGAGTTTATCAAGACCTCACTCGTTCATGCATGCCTGGTCCGGTTTCTGAGTTGAGACGATATCGTTATGAGTTTCCTTCCATTTGATTGCCTTTTAAACAAAACGTGACAATAACCTGATGGGCGTCGGGCTCTGCTCCTACTAGCAATCCAGGGGTGACCTCCGGCTCCAACACTAAGGAGGTAGGGCCCTCTCCTTAGCTCGATATTTTCTATATCTTCTATTTGTAGACGTAATCTTAGCATCATTTCCTTATTTTTTATTTATTTCCAGCAATTCCTTCATTAACATCTTGCTGTAACTCTAATTTTATCTATTGTTGTAACTCTTGATTACTGTAACTCAGTGATGACATTGTAAGGTATCGTTCGTTGATTCATGAGTGGATAGTCATAGCATCATCTCCTTATCCTTATTTATTTCCAACAATTCCACTATAAAACATAGTTCTGCAGTTCTGTTGATTTCTAGAATATTGTATTTTGATCGGTTAAAGTGTAGATGTAACATCTTTCATTCATTTTCATTTATTTCCAAAAATTCCTCTATTTAACTTTGTTGTAGAAATTTACCCTGCTACAATTTCTGATTGTTGTGGTTCATGTTGCTGCAACTCTCATTGTTGCAACTCTCGCTGTTGCAACTCTGGCTGCTGCAACTCTGGCTGCTGCAACTCTGCATCTAGCTTTCTAATTAACAATTTTGTGGTTTTCAAATTGATATAGTTTATTTTCCTTTATTTCAAGCACAATGTGGTTTGATTCTTATATCCTGAGGTACATGAGCCATAACATAGCTGTCACAATAATCAAGATCACCTTAATACTTGGACAAGTCACCTTTACTTTCCTACAAGAGTGATTTACTTTTATGCAAGGCTGATTTACCTTTCTGCAAGTTAGATTTACTCTCCTGCAAGAATGATTTACTTTTTTGGAAGTGTGATTTACTTTCCTGCAAGTGTGTCATTTACTTTCTTGAAAGTGTGTCATTTCTTTTCTTGCAACGTGTGCTTTTATTTCTGCAAGTGTGAATTTGGTGTAGTTTAGTTTGGTGACTTTCTAAAGCATTTCAGTATCCTATCTTGTGACATTCATTCAGAAATAGTACAACTCATTGGAAATTACAAAATTATACTTGCATATATGGTGCACGATAGTTCGTAAGGGTAATACAATCTCAGATTGATAATTAAATGCACAACTCTTCAATTTCTTACTAATTTAACCATGAAGTGATTGAAAAGTCTATCAAAACCACTGGCCCAGAGTCATTCACAGACAAATACAACTCAACAAAATTTGGAGATAACAAACGAAGTCTAAACTAGTCCCTCTATTACCATGTCGGGGATTGGGTGTAACTTAGTACAAAACAAATAACATAATATGCAGATAATCGAAGAGGAATAACTTCAGAAAATATCGGTGGTGTCTAAAGACACATTTACAACACTTAAGCATAGCGCATTGTAATAAGAACATCACAATGCATATTGAACATTTTGAATACCTTGATTATGATGACCCATCGAGTCCTTTATTTATAGTCTCAAGATCTAACCAAATTCTTTGACATTGGGAAGATCTTGTCCACATACAACCATCGATGGTTAGAGTTAAATCTGTCAAATCCATGTTATCTAGTCGACTTGTCAAAGTTGCTCAACCTCACCATCCTTGTATCCAACTCATAGTCGATTGATCAACTAGTCAATCCATTAATTGATTGTCTTTTATTGTTCGTTGACTTTTCGACCAACAGGTCAGTCAACTATTCGACCAACTGATGTCGACTTTCAATTGATCACCCGATCGATTGATTCCAAGAGGAGTGTGATGAACCATCAGAACTTGAGGTTCCAACATATTTACCCTGGGTAGCATCCTCAAAATGAGGGGAAGTATTCAGGGGTTTCCCCCAGGCAATGTATCCTAGAAGAAGGTTTATTATGTGCGAAGAAAGAGAGGAAATTGTAGGCCATTTATTTGTTGCTTACTCTTTTTCCAGTATGTCTAGAATGAAGTTCTATTAATATCAAATGGGAGGAATAAATGGGATTAGAGTTCTCTAGTTTATTGTTATTATTCTTGGATAGTCGACATGTTTGAAAACGCTTACAAATCTTTGTCTTGCTTTGTAATATGGTGAATTTGGTTATCAAGGAACATAATGGATTTTCAAGGGATTGATATGTCTCCAACTTAGGGTGGTGATCATAAAACATGGTCTCATTTGAAGGGAGCTGGAAACCCCCAAAAGAAAACCCACAAAGAATTTTAAAGGAGCATGTAATCAATTATGATAAAGCCTAGGGTTTTTTCGACGAGGTTTTTAAAGGAACCCTATGTATGTGTGGAGTTGTACCTATTCTTATTTTGATTCAACTCCTTACATTTCTCTGAAATGTGTTGTCGTATAAGGATCAAACAATAGATTTGAGTTCAATGTTTTGTGGATTTTATTGAAAAAAACTGCAGGCAAAGGACTAAATCACTTACAAGTATTTGGTGATTCAAAGATGTTGATGGATTGGGCCAACAATAAATGTAGAAATGAAAACATGTTGTTAACTCCAATCATGATTCAAGTTATGGAGGTAAAAAGTAGTTGTAAGATGATATCCTTTGCTCGCATTTATAGAGAATTCAAATCCAAAGCAAATAACTTATCTAAAGAAGCATTGTTATTGCAAGAGGGACTTCTATTTGAGAAAGAGTTCAAAGGAGGGACCCAAATATCAATTTCTGAAAGAGTTAAGAGGAGGGACCCAAATCTCAATTTCTGAAAGATCTCTTGATTAATATAGAACCCAAAAAGTTTTATTTTTTGTTTAAAATCTTAGTCTCGTGTCTAGGGTTTTTCTATTAGAGTCCAAGGGTGAAAATAATGTTTTTGAAGGCTACCATGGGGGAGACTAAGATGGTTGTACCATGGAGAGAAAAGATAATATAGGAGACTATTTTCAAGAAGAAAATCACTTATCTAAAGAAACATTGTTATTGCAAGAGGGACTTCTATCTGAGCAAGAGTTTAGAGGAGGGACACAAATCTCAATTTCTAAAAGAGTTCAGAGGAGGGACCCAAATCTCAATTTGTGAAAGATCTACTGATTAATATAGAAGCCAATTTTTTTTTATTTTTTTGTTTAAAAGCTTAGTCTCGTGTCTAGGGTTTTTTCTATGAGAGTCCAAGGTTGAAAAAATGTTTTTGAAGGCTACCATGGGGGAGCCTAGGATGGTTGTATTGTGGAGAGAAAATATAATATATGAGACTATTTTTGAGAAGCAAATCACTTATCTAAAGAAGCATTGTTATTGCAAGAGGGACTTCTATCTGAGCAAGAGTTCAGAGGAGGGACCCAAATCTCAATGTCTGAAAGAGTTCAGAGGAGGGACCCAAATATCAATTTCTGAAAGAGTTCAGAGGAGGGACCCAAATCTCAATTTCTGAAACACCTCTTGATTAATATAGAAGCCAAAAAGTTTTATTTTTTGTTTAAAAGCTTAGTCTCATGTCTAGGGTTTTCTATCAGATTCCAAGGTTGAAAATAATGTTTTTGAAAGCTACCATGGGGGGGCCTAGGATGGTTGTACTATGGAAAGAAAATATAGTATGGAAGACTATTTTCGAGAAGCAAATCACTTATCTAAAGAAGTATTGTTATTGCAAGAGGGACTTCTATCTGAGCAAGAGTTCAGAGGAGGGACCCAAATCTCCATTTCTGAAAGAGTTCAGAGTAGGGACCCAAATCTCAATTTATGAAAGATCTCTTGATTAATATAGAAGCCAAAGTTTTATTTTTCTTTTAAAAACTTAGTCTCGTGTCTAAGGTTTTTCTATCAAAGTCAACGGTTGAAAAAATATTTTTGAAGGCTACGACGGGGGAGCCTAGGATGGTTGTACTATGGAGAGAAAATATAATATAGGAGACTATTTTCAAGAAGAAAATCACTTATCTAAAGAGGCATTGTTATTGCAAGAGGGACTTCTATCTGAGCAAGAGTTTAGAGGAGGGACCCAAATCTCAATTTCTAAAAGATCTCTTGATTAATATAGAAGCCACAAAGTTTTATTTTTTGTTTAAAAGATTAGTCTCGTGTATAGGTTTTTTCTATCAGAGTCCAAGGTTGAAAATAATGTTTTTGAAGACTACCATGGGGGAGCCTAGGATGGTTGTTGTATTTAGAGAAAATATAATATAGGAGACTATTTTCAAGAAAATATTTTAGACTTGTTTTTTAAGATCGTATAGGTAGTCTAATGTATAATATGATTTCACACTTGAAATTTGAATATAAAAGATTTTTTTTCTTGGAAAAAATATCATATATAGCTCATCAACAATTGAATCACTAAGAGAAAACATGTCACAAAGTGGGTTTTGAATCAGGGTGGGGACGATAAAAACTCTCTCTTTCTCTCTCTCTCTCTCCAACACACACAAACACATGAGTGATTGCAAGGAAAGTTGTTACCCCCCTCACCCAAGTTCAAATTCTATATCGTGGCATGTTTTCTCTTAGTGAGATAATTGTTGATGAGCTATGTATGATCTTTTTTTCCTATAAAAAAACCTTTACATTTAATATTTCAAGTGTGAAATCAAAATATACATCAGATTGCCTACAAGGGCACAAAACACAATAGTCTAAAATGTTGTCTTGAAAACTGTCTCATATTCTATCATTTACTGGAGCTTCATTACTCCCTTTTGAACCATGTCTCATATGAAGTGATATCTTATCCCTATATGCTTGGACCTGTCATGAAACATTGGATTCTCATAGAGTTTGATACAACTTTGATTATCATAGTAAATGACCATGGGGTCCAAATCCTTATCAAACAATCCCACAAATAAATTGTGAAGCCAGATGGCCTCAAAACTAGCAATACTGGCTGCCATGTACTTTTCCTCTGTTGAGTTAAGTGCTACAGAAGTCTACTGCTTGTTGAACCAAGATATCATCATTGATCCCAAGCTAAGGCAACACCATGAGTTGTTCTTCCTGTCTGTTGCACTCCCTTCCCAATCTGAATCTAAACACCCCTGTGACTTCTTTTCACCATCTCCAAAACATCTTATACCATACTCCACTGTGCCCTTCAAACAACTAAGAAAATGTTTTGTTGCTACCCAATCCTCTTATGTTGGCTCCATCATGAACTGACTCAAGGTGTTCATTGCAAAACATATATCTAGCCTGGTGTTAACCAAATACATCAAGGAACCTATCAACTATTTGTAGATTGTGGAATCCACCAACTCTAAATATGAAGTTGTCACCTTCTTCAAATTAGTGATCATGGGTGTGGCCATAGGTTTGTATTTCTCCATCTCAAACCTCTTTAGGATCTCAACTGCATTCTTACCCCATCCAAGGAAAATAGCCCCTGGTCTCTACCAAACTCCAAAACCAAGAAGTAATGCTTCATGTTGATGTACTTCATCTCAAACTCAGTTTCAATGTTTGCTTTACACCCTACAATGAGATTCTCTACACCTGTAAGAAACAAATCACTTACATACAACATGAAAATGAGTAGATCAGTCTCAACAAATATGTAATATAAGTTAGAATACACTTCTCTTTTCTTGAAGCCCGTACTTTGTAGATATCCTTCGATCCTGGAATACCATGCTATGGGTCCCTGCTTGAGTCCATACAAGGATTTCTTAAGCCTCGACACATGGGATTCCATCCCACTTATCTCAAAGCTCTAAGGCTGCTCTATGTACACTGCTTACTCAATGATCCCACTAAAAAAAGTTGTCTTCACATCCATTTAATGTATCTTCCATCCCATAAATGAAACTAAGGACATAACTGCTCTAATGCAAGTGTAATTGGCGAATGGAGCAAAAGTATCCTCGTAATTCACTCCCTTTGTCTAGGAGAACCCTCTCACCAAAAACCTCGCTTTGAACTTCTTAATGTTGTCATATACTACATGCTTGAACTTGTAGAGCCACCTGGAACTCACTACTGACTTCTCCTTTGGTCTTGGCACTATGTACCAAACATCATTATTCACAATGGATGTGTACTCCTCCACCATGGAATCTCTCCATACATGTTGGCATGCTGCCTCCTAAAATAGGGAAGGCTCAGAATCTAGAATTCTTCTCATCAATGCCATGTAGTCTGTAAACTTCTTTGGAGGTTGGCTCTCTCTTAATGTTCTCCTAGGAGTCCCAACATTCTCATGAGAATCCCTCAATGTATAAGTGAACTATCGAGGTATCTTGATAGAGGTTGAAGGGGCTATTGTCTCTCCCTCTTCACTTGAAGGTTGTTGTACTGCTTTGGAAATCATCGGTGACCCTAGTGTTGAGGAAAAGATATGAAATGATCTTACTCAAGCATTTTCAGATTCTGCTTGGATAGAGCAAAATAGATGAGAATATTACCCTATGTTTATAGCCAACAAAAATAAGATCCTAACTCACAAATATTAATTACCAGTGCTTAGGCTAGTCTTTTATTAATAAAAATCTTGCCGGAAATTTACCCTTTTATGTAATTTTCTGAATATAACAGTTGCTGAAATGAATGTAAAGACAGAAGTAAAGACACCAAGATGATAATCAAGACAGACGAGACATAAAGCAATCCTTTATTTCATTCCAATTCACCAAAGAGTCATTTTCTTTACAAAATCTCATACAGAAGTTTTGGACCAAAGTTAAACTTAGACATCCCCGATGGAACATACAAAAGGACCTCTAACAGAAAACCAAAAACTGAACTCTAAAAGATGGATCATCTTACCACAAATTGCTGCCCACTCGACTCTACACAATAGCCTTTGTCAGTCATGAAAGTGAATTCACCAACAGACAAGTCTACACAGACTATCAAAGATAGATCAACACCTCTGAAAAACAAGTGTCTAAATGATGTAATTCAATCCCTAAATATTGTTGTCTACAATAAGACCCTGCTATCATAAAAGAGAATTAGGCTTGTGATGAATAAATGAATGAATGAAAACTGAACTATCTCAACATAAACTCAAAGATAAAACCTTAGTACGCTTCTGCTTCTATCCTCCACTGTTCCTCCCTTTCCTTTTGCTTTTAAACAAATTAGAATTGGTCGAAGTAGTTGAACCAACTCATTAGTTAAGTTAGTTAAAAGACTCAACCAACTGTTAGTTAGGGGGAAAAGTAATAATCATAATAAGGGTTATAATTAAATAATAACTAGTAGGTGGGACCCCTTGTGACTCCCATCCATATATTCACATTTGACAATTTATCTCATGATATTAGAAATTATTTTGCAAAAATATTACTGATATATCCAAAAATAAAACATGTTGTCCAAAATCCCTAAATTCAACTGTCATCAACAATAGATAAAATAAAAAAACTCAAAAACCATATTTCCCACTCTGCGATGCAATCTTTCCTTGATTGTTGTTGTCACCCTTCGATTTTCCTGAATTTACCTTTGGCTATGCCGAGCCTTTAGGTCTAATCTCGTTGATCACGTGGGAAAAATCGTCCCTCAAATGGATCTGGGAAGACACAGATTTGTTAGAGCCATTGGAGGGCGAGGAAGGGGCAGCAATGGCTTTTCCTTTGTCAGGGGCATGGTGGGCCTTAGTTTTCAATCTCTTGCTAGCATGGGAGGATTGAACTGGCGAGTGGTCAAGGGCAACTTGGACAATCTGGTTGTTAGGAGGAGGAGAGGGAAAAGACAAATTGGGCCAACCACGATGTTGGGAGACTGTCGGGTGGACAATCTCTTGCCATCCGTCATTTTCGGGAACCTCAGGTTGCAGTGAGCCATGAGGGGGCACATGAATACCGGGGGCTTGCAAAACTTGGAAGGGAGGCCTTTCAGGCCTAGGTTGGACCACTCCTTGCCCAATCCAATTGAAAAATCCGGCCTGAAAAAACTGGCCTAACTCTTGTGAGTCAACGTCAAAATGTATGGAGAACCTTGGCCTTCTTGGGCCTCTGTTCCAATTACCTCTCCCTTTGTTGCCTCTGCCATGGCTACCTCGGGTGAAAAAACTCATTCCTGCATGCATGATTGATTAGTAAATAGTCTTTTAAATAACCATACATGGAAACTCTTTAAAAATATGAAACAGATTTTGGCTCAACAATGTATCAGAATCATGCAATCCAATCCATACAAATTGTTAAACTATTTGTCAATGAGCAGGGGGTGAACAAAGGTTCTAGGATATGCAAGGGGTTTGTATTGAGAGAAACATGATATAATGAGGGGGAAACGAACACGGTTACTGCTCAAAGACATCAAAGAATCAACTGCAATACAAACCAAAGAAAACATCATTGTAATCCCACCAAAACACCGCTACTTCCAACTGCTTCAACACATAAATTTTCTTGTCTGTAATTAGTTTTAGAATAGGGAATGAAAAATGAATGTGGGAAGGCGAGGGGGTTGTAATTAGCGGAAAGCGAAATAATGGTGGGGAAAAAGAGTGATTACTGTTCATAAAATTAATCAAGTGATCCATAAACCATTATGTAAAAGGAACCACCTCAACCAAATGACTAGTGAGACCCAAAACAATTACTATGTAAGGTTCAAATAGTTCTGTGCATCAACTTACTCACTGCAATCAAATATTTAACACAACACCATCAAACAAGGAAGTCTGTGTTCCAAAATGATCTGTAGGGGAGGTATGTTGCTCTTATTTATCCAATCAACCTTCTTATAACAATTTTCAAATGTATAACCAATAACCATTTCCACTCTGCTCATCATCAAGATCAACCACTGCCCACACATTTCTTCAATCATCAAATACAACTCAAAAGTCCTGTTTCAAAAATGCAATGAAGTTAGATTGTCACTGTACCCGTGCCTGTCAGTGTTATAATGCATGACATTCTTTAAACATACATAATGGACAATCAACCCAATAATTCATATTAAAATTGCCAAAACCCTGACTCGCCATTTAAATAGACAGACAACCACCATCACTCCAACTCATGCTATGCTGTAGAAAACACAAAACAATTCAATCAACACAAGTGAAATCCTATGATTGTACAAGTCCAATTTCCTTCGAATTAAATAATCAAAATGTTGGGCTATCTATCTAATATAATGAGGCATCAACAACATGCCTGATTTTACAACATAGTCGATCAAATTACAACAAGCCATTGTTCAGAAACCTGTGACCCTTCCTAATGGCGCAATCAATTAATATTGATAATAATACAATGGACAATCATGCCATAGTCACCACGATTGCAACAACCTCGTTTGACAATTTTAAACACATAGTCACAGTCTCTTTAACTCAACCTATCGTGTCGAGTTATCAAATCAACACAAGGATATAGCAATAGACTTGCTCAAATCAATCAAACTGTAGAAAATCATACTGTGTAAAAACTTGTGCCCATTCTCGATGACGCAATCAAATAACCATAACGTAAATAGTGGGTGCCAAAAGCACCCCGTTTAAAAAAACACACACACAATTACAGTAAACATTGAGTCATGCTATAGGAGCGCCACTCATACCAATGTATTAAGCGTGAAAATAGTGCCAGATTATCCATTCAATAAACACAAGGAGGCAACAAATGTGTATTTTATTTAACAATTCATTCTAATTATCATGCTGGGTTTATCTATCCAATAAAACAATTGTTGTGACTAGATGCCAAAACCAACAACACTATCATATAATCAAAGGGGTGAGCCAGTAATCGACTCTACACCAATCCATAAAAACCAATAGTAAACCCAACAGGCCACAACGGTCTTCCTTATCAACCCTCAGCTTGAGGAGTTGAGGGTCTGTTCTATAGACCAATAGAGTCGACTCTTTCCAATGGTGAAAACCTCCAAGACCAACGGTGT
>JASDQU010500373.1:136076-147333 GCA_032191745.1 Picea mariana
ATTTTTTGTTTAAAATCTTAGTCTCGTGTCTAGGGTTTTCTATCATATTCCAAGGTTGAAAATAATGTTTTTGAAAGCTACCATAGGGGGGCCTAGGATGGTTGTATTATGGAGAGAAAAGATAGAATAGAAGACTATTTTCGAGAAGCAAATCACTTATCTAAAGAAGTATTGTTATTGCAAGAGGGACTTCTATCTGAGCAAGAGTTCAGAGGAGGGACCCAAATCTCCATTTCTGAAAGAGCTCAGAGGAGGGACCCAAATCTCTTGATTAATATAGAAGCAAAAGTTTTATTTTTCTTTTAAAAACTTAGTCTCGTGTCTAAGGTTTTTCTATCAAAGTCCACAGTTGAAAAAATATTTTTGAAGGCTACGATGGGGGAGCCTAGGATGGTTGTACTATGGAGAGAAAAGATAATATAGGAGACTATTTTCAAGAAGAAAATCACTTATCTAAAGAGGCATTGTTATTGCAAGAGGGACTTCTATCTGAGCAAGAGTTCAGAGGAGGGACCCAAATCTCAATTTCTGAAAGAGTTCAGAGGAGGGACCCAAATCTCAATTTCTAAAAGATCTCTTGATTAATATAGAAGCCACAAAGTTTTATTTTTTGTTTAAAAGCTTAGTCTCATGTCTAGGGTTTTTCTATTAGAGTCCAAGGTTGAAAATAATGTTTTTGAAGACTACCATGGGGGAGCCTAGGATGGTTGTTGTATGGAGAGAAAATATAATATAGGAAACTATTTTCAAGAAAATATTTTAGACTTGTTTTTTAAGATCGTATAGGTAGTTTAATGTATAATATGATTTCACACTTGAAATTTGAATATAAAGGATTTTTTTTCTTGGAAAAAATATCATATATAGCTCATCAACAATTGAATCACTAAGAGAAAACATGTCACAAAGTGGGTTTTGAATCAGGGTGGGGACGATACAAACTCTCTCTCTCTCCAACACACACAAACACATGAGTGATTGCAAGGAAAGTTGTTACCCTCCTCACCCAAGTTCAAATTCTATATTGTGGCATGTTTGCTCTTAGTGAGATAATTGTTGATGAGCTATGTATGATCTTTTTTTCCTAAAAAAAAACCTTTACATTTAATATTTCAAGTGTGAAATCAAAATATACATTAGATTGCCTATAAGGGCACAAAACAAAATAGTCTAAAATGTTGTCTTGAAAACTTTCTCGTATTCTATCATATACTGGAGCTTCACTACTCCCTTTTGAACCATGTCTCATATGAAGTGATATCTTATCCCTATATGCTTGGACCTGTCATGAAACATTGGATTCTCATGGAGTTTGATACAAATTTGATTATCATAGTAAATGACCATGGGGTCCAACTCCTTATCAAACAATCCCATAAATAAATTGTGAAGCCAGATGGCCTCAAAACTAGCAATACTGGTTGCCATGTACTTTTCCTCTGTTGAGTTAAGTGCTACAAAAGCCTACTGCTTGTTGAACCAAGATATCATCGTTGATCCCAAGTTAAGGCAACACCATGAGTTGTTCTTCCTGTCTATTGCACTCCCTGCCCAATCTGAATCTAAACACCCCTGCGACTTCTTTTCACCATCTCCAAAATATCTTATACCATACTCCACTGTGCCCTTCAAACAACTAAGAACATGTTTTGCTGCTACCCAATCTTCTTATGTTGTCTCCATCATGAACTGACTCAAGGTGTTCATTGCAAAACATATGTCTAGCTTGGTGTTAACCAAATACATCAAGGAACCTATCAACTACTTGTAGATTGTGGAATCCACCAACTCTAAATATGAAGTTGTCACCTTCTTCAAATTAGTGATCATGGGTGTGGCCATAGGTTTGTATTTCTCCATCTCAAGCCTCTTTATGATCTCAAATGCATTCTTACCCCATCCAAGGAAAATACCCCCTGGTCTCTACCAAACTCCAAAACCAAGAAGTAATGCTTCATGTTGATGTACTTCATCTCGAACTTAGTTTCCATGTTTGCTTTACACCCTACAATGAGATTCTCTACACCTGTAAGAAACAAATCACTTACATACAACATGAAAATGAGTAGATCAGTCTCAACAAATATGCAATATAAGTTAGAATACACTTCTCTTTTCCTGAAGCCCGTACTTTGTAGATATCCATCGATCCTAGAATACCATGCTATGGGTCCCTGCTTGAGTCCATACAAGGATTTCTTAAGCCTCGACACGTGGGATTCCATCCCACTTATCTCAAAGCTCTGAGGTTGCTCTATGTACACTGCTTACTCAATGATCCCACTAAAAAAAGTTGTCTTCACATCCATTTGATGTATCTTCCATCTCATAAATGAAACTAAGGACATAACTTCTCTAATGAAAGTGTACTTGGCGGATGGAGCAAAAGTATCCTCGTAATTCACTCCCTTTGTCTAGGATAATCCTCTCACCAAAAACCTTGCTTTGAACTTCTCAATGTTGTCATCTACTACATGCTTGAACTTGTAGAGCCTCTTGGAACTCACTAATGACTTCTCCTCTGGTCTTGGCACTATGTACCAAACATCATTATTCATGATGGAGGTGTACTCCTCCACCACGAAATCTCTCCATACATGTTGGCATGCTTCCTCCTAAAATAGGGAAGGCTCAGAATCTAGAATGCTTCTCATCAATGCCATGTAGTCTGTAACCTTCTTTGGAGGTTGGCTCTCTCTTAATGTTCTCCTAGGAGTCCCAACATGCTCATGAGCATCCCTCAATGTATAAGTAAACTATCGAGGTATCTTGATAGAGGTTGAAGGGGCTATTATCTCTCCCTCTTCACTTGAAGGTTGTTGTACTGCTTGGGAAATCATCGGTGACCCTAGTGTTGAGGAAAATATATGAAATGATCTTACTCAAGCATTTTCATATTCTGCTTGGATAAAGAAAAATAGATGGGAATATCACCCTATGTTTATAGCCAACAAAAATAAGATCCTAACTCACAAGTATTAATTACCAGTGCTTAGGCTAGTCTTTTATCAATAAAAAGCTTGCTGGAAATTTTCTTTTTTATGTAATTTTCTGAATATAACAGTTGTTGAAATGAATATAAAGACATAATTAAAGACACCAATATGATAATCAAGACAGATGAGACATAAAGCAATCCTTTATTTCATTCCAATTCACCAAAGAGTCATTTTCTTTATGAAATCTCATACAGAAGTTTTGGACCAAAGTTAAAATTAGACATCCCCGATGGAACATACAAAAGGACCTCTGACAGAAAACCAAAAACTGAACTCTAAAAGCTGGATCATCTTGCCACAGATTGCTACCCACTCGACTCTGCACAATAGCCTTTGTCAGTCATGAAAATGAATTCACCAACAGACAAGTCTACACAGACTATCAAAGATAGATCAACACCTCTGAAAAACAAGTGTCTAAATGATGTAATTCAACCCCTGAATATTGTTGTCTACAATAAGACCCTACTATCATAAAAGAGAATTAGGCTTGTGATGAATAAATGAATGAATGAAAAGTACTGAACTATCTCAACATAAACTCAAAGAGCAAACCTTAGTACGCTTCTGCTTCTATCCTCCACTGTTCCTCCCTTTCCTTTTGCTTTTAAACAAATTAGAATTGGTTGAAGTAGTTGAACCAACTCATTAGTTAAGTTAGTTAAAAGACTCAACCAAATTTTAGTTAGGGGGAAAAGTAATAATCATAACAAGGGTTATAATTAAATAATAACTAGTAGGTGGGACCCCTTGTGACTCCAATCTATATATTCACATTTTAAAATTTAGCTCATGATATTAGAAATTATTTTCAAAAAATATTACTCATATATCCAAAAATAAAACATGTTGTCCAAAATCCCTGAAGTCAACTGTCATCAACAATAGATAAAATAAAAAAACTCAATCTCTTGCTAGCATGGGAGGATTGAACTGGCGAGTGGTCAAGGGCAGCTTGGACAATCTGGTTGTGAGGCGGAGGAGCAGGAAAATACAAATTGGGCCAACCAAGATGTTGGGAGACTGTCGAGCGGACAATCTCTTGCCATCTGTCATTTTTGGGAACCTCGGGTTGTAGTGAGACATGAGGGGGCACATGAATATTAGGGGCTTGCAAAACTTGGAAGGGAGGCCTTTCAGGCCTAGGTTGGACCACTCCTTTCCCAATCCAATTGAAAAATCCGGCTTGAAACAACTGGCCTAACTCTTGTGAGTTAGCATCAAAATGTATGGAGAACCTTGGCCTTCTTGGGCCTCTGTTCCAATTAACTCTCCCTCTGTTGCCTCTACCATGGCTACCTCAGGTGAAAAAACTCATTCCTACATGCATGATTGATTAGCAAATTGTCTTTTAAATAACCATACATGGAAACTCTTTAAAAATATGAAATAGATTTTGTCTCAACAATGTATCAAAATCATGCAATCCAATTCATACAAATTGTTAAACTGTTTGTCAATGAGCAGGGGGTGAACAAAGGTTCTGGGATATGCGAGGGGTTTGTATTGAGAGAAACATGATATAATGAGGGAGAAACAAACACGGTTACTGCTCAAAGACATCAAACAATCAAATGCAATACAAACCAAAGAAAACATCATTGTAATCCCACCAAAACACCGCTACTTCCAACTGCTTCAACACATAAATTTTCTTGACTGTAATCAATTTTAGAATAGGGAATGAAAAATGAATGTGGGAAGGTGAGGGGGTTGTAATTAGCGGAAAACATAATAATGATGGGGAAAAAGAGTGATTACTGTTCATAAAATTAATCAAGTGATCCATAAACCATTATGTAAAAGGAACCACCTCAACCAAATGACCAGTGAGACCCAAAACAATTACTATGTAAGGTTCAAACAGTTCTGTGCATCAACTTACTCACTTCAATCAAATATTTAACACAATACCATCAAATAAGGAAGTCCGTGTTCCAAAATGATCTGTAGGGGAGGTCTGTTGCTCTTATTTATCCAATCAACCTTCTTATAACAATTTTCAAATGTATAACCAGTAACCATTTCCACTCTGCTCATCATCAAGATCAACCACTGCCCACACATTTCTTCAATCATCAAATACAACTCAAAAGTCATGTTTCAAAAATGCAATGAAGTCAGATTGTCACTGTATCTGTGCCTGTCAGTGTTAAAATGCATGACATTCTTTAAACATACATAATGGACAATCAACCCAAGAATTCATATTAAAATTGTCAAAACCCTGACTCACCATTTAAACAAACAGACAACCACCATCACTCCAACTCATTCTATGTTGTAGAAAACACAAAACAATTCAATCAATGCAAGTGAAATCCCATGACTGTACAAGTCCAATTTCCTTCAAATTAAATAATCAAAATGTTGGGCTATCCATCTAATATAATGAGGCATCAACAACAGGTCTGATTTTACAACACAGTTGATAAAATTACAACAAGCCATTATTCAGAAACCTGTGACCCTTCCCGATCGCGCAACCAATTAATATTGATAACAACACAATGGACAATCATGCCATAGTCACCACGACTGCAACATCCTTGTTTGAAAATTTTAAACACACAGTCACAGTCTCTTTAACTCAACCTATCGTGTCGAGTTATCAAATCAACACAAGGATATAACAATAGACTTGCTCAAATCAATCAAACTGTAGCAAATCATACTATGTAAAAACTTGTGCCCATTCTCGATGACGCAATCAAATAACCATAACGTAAATAGTGGGTGCCAGAAGCACCACGTTTAAAAAAAACACACACAATTATAGTAAACATTGAGTCATGCTATAGGAGCGCCACTCATACCAATGTATTAAGCGCGAAAACAGTGCCATATTATCCATTCAATAAACACAAGGAGGCAACAAATGTGTATTTGATTTAACAATTCATTCTAATTATCATGCTGGGTTTATCTATCCAATAAAACAATTGTTGTGACTAGATGCCAAAACCAACACCACTGTCATATAATCAAAGGGGCGAGCCAGTAATCGACTCTACACCAATCGATAAAAACCAATAGTAAACCCGAGAGGCCACAACGGTCTTCCCTATCAACCCTCAACTTGAGGAGTTGAGGGTCTGTTCTGTAGACCAATAGAGTCGACTCTTTTCAATGGTGAAAACCTCCAAGACCAACGGTGTAAACACAAAGAAAACCATGATTTACTCCGTGGCCAGGGTGACGAATCCCATGACAGGAGAGCTATGAGCAAAGGAGTAAGGCTCCAATTTGGCCATGTAATGATACTTAACACACACGGGGTACAACCCTCGTGGATCTGCAATCAACCAACTATAATGCTGAGGTGCAACAGGGCCGAGAAGAAGCAATATAACCCACTATGCGACCATATAACAATGACAATGACCCAATGCCCAAATGAACAATGTGAAGTGACACAAAAGCACTTCCACCCATTACACCCCATAAAAGCCAAAGACTGGATACGATGACACGAAGTGCGTGAAGACAACTAGCCATTCAAGACCAAACAAAACCCTCCATCCAAACCAACAAGGGTGACAGAGAGCCTTTATGGCTGCTAATACTCGGAATGACCCCATACATTGTAACTTCAGACATCATCACAGGGAAAGCCACCAAAAATTCACTCCGGAAAAAATCACAGTCTCACACAGTTGTAGTACTTAAGGAAAGCACAACCCATACATTCGAGCCAATATCCATTTCATAACAGAGCAGACTCATGGATGGCCAAAAAAAGGACATACCTGTAATCCAGGCACTTAAAATGTGAGTTGGCCGAGTGGTTCCTCTCTGCTAGGAAGTCAGATCATAACCACAACAACAAGGTTGAACAATAGCTCGATTAGGGTGGCGTCCAACAAAGGAGTAAGGGTGACGTGCAGTAAATGCACATCGCCTCCATTCACAGTCCATTAACTCCTTAGTACATGCCAACAAGCTTTCCATTAACACAATTAATCAAACCATGTATCGAAACCATCACCCATTAAAAGCCAATAGTGTGGCCATATCATATTCTTAAATTATGCCATAACATAAATCAACCACGTTCCATATAACTCAACAAATCACATAAGCATTAGCAACCTTCACTTTGTCAAATGTGCCACCCACATCTTATCCTACCATGTGCATATTAACCATATAAATCAATCAAATCGAATAACCATTTACTTGCTAGCTAGGATTTAACCATAATCATTTTAATCTTTCATGCATGTAGTATAGCATATAGCATAGTTCAAATTCTTCCCTTTGCATTTGTTGCATTGTTTTCACTTCTTTCTAATTTCTTATATGTGTTACTACTTTTTTCCAACTGCCTTTTATGTATTGTTACTAACATGTCTGTTGTGCAGGTGTCCCAAGAACATATAATAATGGTATTAATGAATAGCATAGGACATAGTAACATAAGGAACCAATACTTCATAATCCCAATCCATAGCCAATAAAAACAAGATCTCATCAACCATGTAAGCAGTGTTGAACATCAACACAAACCTCAAATAAGGACTAGACATGATCTCCAATCTACAAGGGGTCCCACCTACTAGTATTATTTAGCTTTTATAATAATAGGCTTTAGCAACACTTTGCGGGCGAAACTTCATTGACGATTTTAATCGTCAACACCTGAATCAACCTTCAAAACTTCATACTCCTCATCCTCTGTCACTTAAATAGGATCATGGAACTTCTCAAAATTTTATAGACACCCCATCCTTCAATATTATGATGTAGCTCCAAAGAAATCAAGAATAGTTAACATCAAATGTGAGGATGTACTTGGCTCCCCCAAGAGAAGGGGTGGCCATGGGGCCATAATTGTCATTGTGAATCAATTCAAGGGGTTGGGAAGAAAGCCTTGATTCATCTTTTTGAAAGGACTATATGATGTTTTCCCATCACACATCCCTCATAGATGCCACTAGGGGGGTTGATTTTTTGAAGACTATCAACAAGGTAAAGACAACTCATGTGTCTGAAGGATCCATAGTTGATTTGACCTAGATGATAATGCCATAGCATATGAGGACTAAACCCTCTTCTGGTAACCCTATTGAAACTTGTCTTCTTTCTCCTTTTGAAGTTGAAATGTGACCCCATCTATCAAATTTTGATGCCCTTCTTCAATTCTTGATTTTATTTCTAATTTTGCCTCATCAATATTTAGGGATTCCTCAACTTTCTTGAAAATTTCCTCTTCAAGATTTTTGATAGTATCCTCTTCAATTTTGATGGTAATATATTCATCCCCATTCTTTGATTCAAACTCCTGTAAATGCCTTTTTGTTAGAAAAAACAGGACCACAGAGAAATAAAATAAAACAAATGCGGAAATAAAACATAGAAGATACACAATACAATAGAGACACATATATACGTGGTTCACCCAATGTGGGCCACATCCACCAGAGAAATTTCCAGGTCCTTCCTTTATTATTATCCAACAACTGAAGGGATACAACCTACAACACACCCACTGTAACTTCCTCTTCTTTCTCTCATAGTCTCCTCTCTCAGAATACAATATTCGCAATGATACATAGTTGCAATATATTTCCCTCATAAAATAGGGTTTACTTCTAGGGAAAAAAACTCTAACTTAACTTCTACAGTCAAATCTGTGACCTTATAATGAACGACCCAGATTTACTATGAATTTACAATATACATTTACAAGGAATTTTTTCCTTCGGGGGCTCACTTGCCCCCGGACCCTGCAAGAGGGGCAAGCCCCTCCTGCACTCCCCTGTGTGGAGGAGTGTACATTCTTCCACGATGTAAAGTCTTCATGGGGTATAAACACAACTGAAAACAAAGGCCTCTGAATCGGGAAGATAATCAGGCTCCACAACCAACACTTTTCACCTTCTTAACATCATTAAGAAGTTCTTGATTATGTTTATGTAACCTTTTGATTTTCTCATCTTTGTTTTTTAATTCTTCCCTTGAATCATGATTTTCCCACTTTGCTTTTCTACTCTTTTCTTGCTTTAATTTCTTAACCTCCATAATGAGTGATTCATTAAGGGATTTCATCTTGGTGAACTTGTCATTTTTCTTTGTAATATATTTTCATAGATATTCATTATCCTTCTGCAATTTGGAAACTTTTTCTTTAGCTTGAATTAACTCATTTGAATTTTATGTATCTCCTCCATTTTTGTATCCTTGATCCATTTATTTGAGAAGATTTTGTCAAATGATTCCCATGTGATGTTTATTCTAGTATAATTATCATTACTTATCCATCACTTCCAAGATTCACCAAAAAAATATGTTCTTACCCTTGAAGGAGTTATACCATATTCCTTTACCATCCTCAACCATTCCATAGAAATAATTTCATCTTTATCTTCGTCTCCTACAAATTCAAGTATTGTCACTGATTCTTAATTGAGGTCTAACCCAAACCCTCAACTTAAAACCTCAATATATTATCAATAATGATCTATAATAGTTATGATCTTTTTTATATTATATTCTCCTATGTTTTCTCTTTCCTATGGATTTTGAATCACCTCAATCAGACAACCCTATCAAAAGTTATGATAGTTTTAAGTTAACATACATTTTAAAACCCTGATATGGAGTCTATTCTTATGGCCAACCTTTTTTCTAAAGTATCTATGAATTTTTGGTATGAGTCTAAAATTTCTACTTGTAGTACTCTGATATGTCTTCTTTGCGATGCCTTAGGTTTGACCAAAATTGATGTGCCAAGTCAATGCTATGGTAACTTTCCCAAAACTTGTTGATTTTTGGCCTTTTCTAGAGAGCAAACTTGTACAAAAGAACACACACCCTTTTTTTTTTGAAATGATTATGAACATTTTCCCTATAATAATATGAGTTATTCTCTTTCCAATTCAACTAGTTTCACTGAATTTGGATTTTTATTGAAGCATATATGAATATTTTACCCATAACACATGTTTGAGACTAGTTTAGGGTTAGTAAAAAACCCTAATTTCCATAGCTTGTATTTCCACAATTATAGCATCTCAAAACCCAAAATTTATACCAATCATACTTCAATATGTTCTTCAAAGTCCTAAAAATTTCGCAGTCTGAAACTTCACAAAAAAAAGTTATAGCGAAAATTCCAAGGTGACTCGATTAAGGAGTAAAATCCTAGGATCGTATGCTCTGATTTCAATTATTATCAACCAAATACTTAAGATGTCACACACCCACTACGACAACTAAGATTTTTCGCCTTTTTCTTGAGGGATAGAATCCCCGAATTTCTATGGGGCCTAGCGCAGACCCTTCCTTCCCTTATGCTCCCCCATGTGATCGTTGGCTATGACCACAGACCTTACCAAAAAGGCGCTTCTGGCTTTCGCGATTCAGGGAATCACGATGCAAGCATTCCCCTGTTCTCTGTCTTTCGAAATGCCGAAACCCAAAAGGGTCTAACAGATCCTTAGCTCCTCCCTTGGGTTGCTTTTCATACGACCGGTCCTATGACCTGGTGCTGTTCCTCTAAATGATTTTAGGGTTTTGCGATTCGGGAAATTGCGATGCAAGCGTTCCTCCTTTCCCTTTAAAATCCCTAGAACTCGAAAGCCCGATATCACTCGGATCTATGGTCCAGATCGTCGAGTTGATCAATGGCCTGGATTAAATCCCGACATTCTACCTTTCGGGATTTCTGGCGAGGTATTCACTCCTATTCCTCTGATGTCTAGAACCCCGGTGGCCTTAGATCTTCGCCACATGTCCCTACAAATGGGTGGTCCAGATTCTTTCGGGACTCCTCCTTCCTACCACAAGACCCTGTCCGGTGACCTAGGGCTCATTCACAGAGTGCATCGGGGTTTTGTGTACCGAGATTTCACGATTGGCGAAGATGAGGGGTCTTGCCCTTGGGTTTCCCGAGTGCCAAAATGCCGAAACACCAAAACCTATTCACGCTAATCCATTTCGGGGTTTCACATATCGGGATTTCGTGACTAGCGAATACAAGGGAACTTGCCCTTGGGTTTCCCGGGTGCCAAAATGCCGAAACACCAAAACCTATTCATGTTAAACCATTTCGGGGTTTCACATATCAAGATTTCATGACTGGCGAATACAAGGGAACTTTCCCTTGGGTTTCCCCGGTGCTGAAATGCTGAAACACCAAAACCTATTCATGTTAAACCATTTTGGGGTTTCGCATATCGGGATTTCATGACTGGCGAATACAAGGGAACTTGCCCTTGGGTTTCCCGGGTGCCGAAACGCCGAAACACCAAAAC
>JASDQU010500373.1:148375-165389 GCA_032191745.1 Picea mariana
CTCATTAACTCTTGAGGAGCCTCCCCACCTACCAATCTGACGGGAAATCCATTCTGGGGTCAGAGAGTTGCTTGGGTCTTTGAGCAAGTAAAACCAGTACGGTACTGGCTCGGTGGAAGTTAACGCAACCATTCAAGGTCCCTTCCACCACCTCTCATTAGCCATCGTGGTCTCTTTTAACACATCCCCCTCTTAGCAGCCATGCAACACATATTCATAACATAATTTACATTCATCGACCTTTTATAAAAAGGTCCGTCAAATCAAACATTCGCGTCTTTGAGTTTGCCATAGTTCTTGGCCAATATAGTTATTTTTACAGACTGGGGGAAACATGGTGTTACATAAGATATCAGAAGAAACCAAAAGTACACACCATGTACACCAATGTGAGTGTGGATCACAACTCCAAGATAGATAAGAGAACGAGTTACACAATAACTCCTTAAAGAATAAGAAAATCTCCTCCAAATACCCCAATACATTCATACATTCAAATCACATCTTCTCAATAATGACTACATGATCTCTATATATACTTATTCACACATTACACATGTTCCCCCTTTATTATTAGATCGACCTTATTACATATACATTTACACATTACTTGTATATTTAACCCCCTTGGGGTCATACCACGCATGCTCTTTGCTCTGTGTTTTATGTAATCTCAACAAATAAAAAATAGGGAGAAAATTTTCATTTTCTGGGTAGTCTAACCAAAATCCGACT
The DNA here is from genome assembly GCA_032191745.1 of Picea mariana. Classification (NCBI taxonomy): domain Eukaryota; kingdom Viridiplantae; phylum Streptophyta; class Pinopsida; order Pinales; family Pinaceae; genus Picea; species Picea mariana. The sequence goes on from JASDQU010500373.1 coordinate 149,111, forward strand.
TTGATGTTGCAAAGTTTCATTTTTTTTTCTTAGAAATTTCATTGTTTTTGTGTACGAATGCATTGAATTTTTTTGCAGGCAAAAACAAGGGGTTTTGGGGTAAGCATGCATTTCAAGGTAAAGAGTAAAAAAATCCTTCCTCCTCCTTCATAACATTTGCTATATATTTTGCATTAGCTCACTTGGTTGAAAATTACTTTATTAAATAAATAAGAGGTATTTAGTTCAAATATTTCTTTTCATAAAGTTAATTTTTGAAAAAGTTCATGCAACTTTAAGTTATCAAATAACTTTATTGTAAAGTGCATTTCACTTAAATTATAAAAGTAAATCACTATAAAATTACTTTAATGTATTTTTTTTTAAAGTTATTTTTTGCATGCAACTTTATTGTATAAAGTAATTTCATCGTAAAAGTAATTCTCACATATTTTATAAAAGTGGGTTACCTCGTAAGTAACTTATTTGTAAAAGTGAGCTTATAGGCAAAGTTAGAAAATGAAATGATTTTTTTTTACTGAACGACTTCATTGTGCATTATCACCACGTAAACCAACCTCTACCTGCCATGTGGCACTTTGATTACATTTTATGTATTGATTAAAAATGACATAACTTTGACATTTAAAGTCTGTTTTCATTGTAGTTTTTTTTTTAAACTACCTATTTTTTCGAGAGCTTTCCATTTGAATAGTCAATTTCTACTTTTGAAGCTATATTACCTACATATTTTAATATGGCTAGTTCAAATGATCTTTTGCTTACCAATACCAACTACTTCTCATGGAAATCCCATATGGAGAATGTACTATGAAATAAAAGACTTTACAAGATTACCTTGGGAAAAGAAAAAACTCCCATTGATGCTCTAAAGAAAGCCAAATGGGACAGTAAAAATGATGAAGCATGTGGATTAATCAAAATGTCTATCCTTCATGATTTATGATTTCACCTTCGAGGAATTGATGACCCAAATTGGAAAAGATGGAAGCCATATTTGGTAAACATAATGACATACAAACACACGATCTTGAAAACCAATTAATTTCCTTAAATCCCAATGATTTCTCTTGCATTGGCGATTATTTTTCTAAGTTCAAAACACTCAAAATTTTACTTGTAGACTGTAAAATAGACATGAAGGATGACCGATGTATATATGCTATTTTGCAAAGCTTGGTAGTGCATATTCTATTTTTGTATTTACTTTTCACTCTACTAGAGAAGCTATAAGGGTTGCTTACAAACCACCCTCTCTTGAATCTTTTGTGATTCTTTGATCATAGAGCAAGATAAGCTCTTACATCTTGGAATGATTAGCATTGCAGGTACATCTAACAAAGCCATAGTAGCTCAATGGAAGGACAAACCCAAGCATCCAAAGAAAAAACATCCTCATAACAACAAGCGAAACAAGGGTACCAAACCCTCTCAACCAACTTCTGTTCCCAATGGTGGCAAATGACTAAACTAAAAAAGTAAGAAGACTAACATACATTGCAATTTTTGTGGATGAGATGGTCATCTAGAGTCTAAATGTTTTAAAAAGATGGAGGCCTTGAAGCAACAATGAAGAATCACAACATCAACCTTGATTCTTCTTCTTCAAACTCTTCCTCTCATGGACATGCACTTTCTACTTTTGTTTTTTCTTTCAATGCAACATATACTTCTTATTCTAATCAATGGCTTATTGATTCTAGATAATATTATCATATGGATAAGGATAAAGCTATTTTTTCTTCTCTTAATGAATGTAACACCAAACAAATATTTGTTTATGATTATAGATCTCTTAGTGTTGTAGGGTGTTGAGGCCTCAACACCTTCCCTAAGCTAGTGGGCTTGCCCCCCCCAAAAAATAATTCTTCCAACTTAGATCCTTTGATTGTTGGGCCCATTAGTCAGGTTCTTTTTATTTTCAACGGTTAAGAATTTCCATTTGAATAGATGACTGACATTTGATTGCTTGTTGATTTTGATTTATGTCATTGTTGCGGTCTTGATTGAGTTTGATAATAATCCTAAAAAGTTTGTTTATGTAGCTAGCAAATTTCATTATGCGTACCATATCCACATGTATGTTTTGTGCCTTTTGATTCTATGACTAATTCTGATTGTGAAAGTGCCTTTTATTGTTATATGGATCGATTGCAGCATCTACGAGACATAGGCTGACTCTAAAGTGCATCTTAGAGAAGAATTGGTACTCCTATCGTGATGTAGGAGCATCGATCCAACCCAGCAACGTGCCATCTAGAGAACACATTCAACTCACATTCAAGGAAGGGAGAGGCGCCAACCGTGTCATTTTAAATTTTAAATTGTAATTAAATGTTTGTAAGGTTGGAAGAGCCAAATCGTTTCCTTTGTACAGGCTGTAGATAGAGTCACCTTTAATGGTTGACTGGCTGATAAGATCTAGATCCGATTTGGACTAGACAACCATTGATTGTAATTCAATGTAATTAATGAGAGTAGGTAGCTTGGAGGGAAGAGCTCGAGGAGCCCCTCTTTTGTAAGAAGATCTTTGTATCTAGATTCATAAGAAGGCATATGAGATTAGATATAGAAGAGAAGAAAGAGAGAGATGAGACTTTGTCACAATCTGAGCTCACCCATATTGTAACCAAACATTCATATTAATACAAAGAGCAATTTTTCTTGCATGAGATTCTTTGTGTGTTTATGTGGTTATGAATGAATGTCATGTGTGTGTTATTTTATGTTGTAGATGTATGTTAGATTCCATTTGCAGGTGATAGATAGACTTCTCTATCTGTCTGAGAGTTTTTTGATTTCAGTCTTGGTTCATTGTGGCTTAAATGCAAGGGGTTGCATGACAGAGTGTTGAATACTCTGTGAGCCAGTGCAAAGAGTGCACATATGAGTTATGTGGAATTCAGACAAGAACATGCCAGGAGGGCACACTAGAGGAGTCATAGACTCAAGAAGAAGCCTCAGAGTTACTGAATACTCTGTAAGCTCAGCAAGGGGTTCTTGAGCGGAAGTTTCCAAGAGGGTACTTGCATCTCTTCGAGGGACAAAAGGGACAGAGACCTTTGAGGTCTGAGCAGTTGAAGCTCAAGGAGGCAGAGTTGTTGAACACTTTGGAGGAAGACCTGTGCAAGGAGTGCACTAGGACAACACTCAGACAAAGTGTTGAAGGAAAACCATCTGAAGGCTAGTCAAGCACAAGGAGTGTGTGGAGGTGAGAACTGTTTCAAGTTCCAAAGCTCAGGAGGTTGAGCGCAGAGTGTGCCAGGAGGAGCACCAGAATTATTCTAAGGAAGACGTAGAAGGGCCGAGCCCCTTTGGAGATCCGAGTTAGTTTGAAATCTTAGGAGAGATAACACAAGGAGTGCACAAGAGTGGACTTATTCTAAGTCCCAAAGCTCAGGAGAGACAATGTCTTCAGAACACAGGCGAGACCAAAGTCATCAGGCTCGTGGAGGAACCAAAGGTCGAGGCCTTTGATACATTGGAAATATCCCAAGTCAGGAAGGAATTGAAAGCTAGGGAGGAGGAGCATCCACAACCATTAGATCAGCTGTAGAGGAGGAGATCTGGACCGTTGAATCTCACGTCCAGACACCCAGAAGAGCGCGTAGGAGGAAACAGATCTCACCCATAGGATCTGGGAGCGCGTGGGCCAACAACCGTTGGATCCAGGGAATGTGCACAAGGTTTAACCCCATTAGAGTTGCACATGATAGTGGATATCATGAAATGCGAAGTACCGAAACCATCGAGACCATCCATCGTCAGAGGACAGTTGGCAGCAGATCAACATTTCACTAAATCGCGACTCGAAGAAGTCAAAGGGAAAAATTATAAGAACTCGCAAAACTCGACTTCACGACTTGATTGTAGCCATCGATCAAGGAGAGAACGTGGATCGTTGATTGTCCAGAGAAGTCCCAAGTCTCGAAACCATCGGGACCAACCATTGAGACAAGACACGCAGTGAAGGATCAAAATTTCGCTGACTCGCAGGAAGGAAAGGTCAAAGGGTAGACTTGTGAGAATTCACAAAGTGCGAACTCGCAAAAAGATCACAGCCGTTGATCGAGGAGAGATCTGGACCGTTGATTTTTTCAGGGACAATTTTGGGATATTGGGGATCGAGAGTAGGGAGGTGATCGATCCTCCAACTTCGTGAAACGTGAAGTCCCGATTCACGAAGAATAGATCTAAGCTGTCAAATCGCAAGGGAGACGTGACTGTTGATCTGGGTCAGCATATTTTGAAAGTTCGGGGATCAGACTTTGGAGCAGAGCGTTGGGCTATGTCCCGACTTCACGAGTTGCAAAGTCCCGAAGCACTCAGAGGATTGGCCCTAGGTCATGGTGAATGGTCACATGAGCAGAGATAAGGAAATGAGCTAGCACGCGTTAAGACCTTTTTAGAGTTTTGGGAATCAGAGGAGTCGGGGTGACTTGCAACGAAAGTCTCAAAATCGCGTTACCCGACACACCTTTTTAGGTTAAGTATGTGGTCACGCCGGTGGTCATGTGGAGTGGAGGCTCATGTCTAGTGCATGTTCGCACGGGTAGAGCACATAAAAGGAGACCTGTGGTTATATGTTGGAAGGGTTCCAACAGGGACCACGAAGCCATTTTGGCTTGGGAATAGGAAGATCCAAATACCGGGAGGTCAGGCGGACCCTGCAAACATAGGGGGTCTGCCCCATGTGGTATTAGAGCGGGAATTTTCATCTGTAGATTTCAGGTGGAAGAGAAGAAGAAGAGAGAGTTTTGATGCTCTATAATGATTGTTTGCGAGGTGTGCAACAAACAATTGACAGCCAAGTGAGCTGTAGGAGAAGATGGGAATGCTCTCAGTTGTAGAATAAACAACAAACTTTCCAGGAGAGCAGGTAGAGGAAGAAGATGGCTACTGAAGGCCATGAATGTGGTCCAAGAGAAGACTGCCAACAGAAAAGCAAGGCTGAGATAGACCAAGAGCTCAGCGAGATAAAAGCACGAATGGAGAAGCTTGCATTTAAAATGCAGCAGGATGCAAAGGTGCATTGGGTGTATGAGTGGCTCATGAAGAAGAAGTTGAAGTGGCCAGTCAAGAAATTATTAGCTAGAGGACAACAAAGGCTGTTGAGAGTGTGGCTGAGGTATGTTGAAAGCCTTAGAGGTGAATAGGAGATGGTTCACATTTGTGAGCCAGAAACTGGGAAGAGTCTCAGTGATGATGAGGAGAAGAGATCAGAGAAGGGTCTCATAAACTTCCAGGTGAGAAGTGAGGAAATTTCAGGTTTCCTAGTGGGCAATGGGAAGAGATCAAGAAAAGACCTCATAAACTACCAGGTGAGTAGTGAAGAAAGTTCAAATTTCGAGGTGGGCAATGAGATGGGATCATTGGAGGATCTCATAGATTTCCAGGAGGGAAGGATAGAAATCCTAGGTTGTCAGGTGGGCAAGGGAGAGAAGATGAACTCAACTGAGAGTTCATATCATCAAGTAATGCTAACAGAGGAGGATCAAAGGAGTATTATGATCACTGGGGGAATTGAGATATTCCTACCAAACAGCCCAGTTGAAGCCAAATAATGTGTTGCATATGAAACAACAGAAGAAGGAAAAATAACAGTGACTGTCATAGAGGAAGAAGAGAAGGAGAAGACACCGGCATTTACCCCAGCAGAAGGAGAAGAGCATTCAGTAGAATTGCTTGATATTTTTAGCCAGGAAGCTGAACAGGAGATGACTGCAACACTGAATCTTGCAGAAGAGGAGGAAGTAGACAACATGGACTTTGTTGATCCATGTGAAGAGTTGGAATCCCTAGAGAGAAGGGTGATAGTGAAAAGTCAGCACATCCAACAGATCAAGTTGAAGATAGATGGAGCATACCAACCCAAGGAGAAGCTAGAGATATGCCCGTAGGAGAGCTGACAGTCAAGCTGACATAGGAGGAAGCTGAGCAACAACTTAGTGATGAGACTGCAAAAATTAAGTCTGCAACAAGGTGGCAAGCTAAGGCCACAAGAGATGGAGAAAATCACAAGGGGGATCAACTTGATCTTCTGAACAACGAGGAGGGAGTGTAGCAGAGAACATAAAGATAGCCAGCCATTGGAACAACTGGACAGGGATATAGAAGAAATTATAAGGCTGATGTTGAGGTCAACACATGAGACTGCCAGCAAGGAGAAGCTGAGCAGAAGGGAGTCTGCCATAGCAATAGGGAAGAAGCAGGAGAAACAACGACAAAGCAGTGGAGTAGATGGACAGCTCCAAAGAACAGTTTGGGATCCAGATGGATTTCAACAGAGTTGGGAATCTCATGAATTTTTCACAGCAGTGGATTATAATGTAGGAGCATCGCTCCAACCCAGCAACGCGCCAACTAGACAACACATTCACCACGCATTCAAGGAAGGGAGAGGCGCCAACCCTCTCATTTTAAATTTTAAATTGTAATTAAATGTTTGTAAGGCTAGAAGAGCCAAATCGTTGCCTTTGTACAGGTTGTAGATAGAGTTGCCTTTAATGGTTGACAGGCTGATGAGATCTAGATCCGATTCGGACTAGACAACCATTGATTGTAACTCAATGTAATTAATGAGAGTAGGTATCTTGGAGGGAAGAGCTCGAGGAGCCCCTCTTTTGTAAAAAGATCTTTGTATATAGATTCATAAGGAAAATGAGATTAGATATAGAATAGAAGAAAGAGAGAGCCGAGACTCTGTCGCAGTCCAAGCTCACCCATATTGTAACCAAACATTCATATTAATTCAAAGAGCAACTTTTCCTGCATGAGATTCTTTGTGTGTTTATGTGGTTATGAATGAATGTCATGTGTGTGTTATTTTATGCTTGAGATGTATGTTAGATTCCATCTGTAGGTGATAGATAGACTTCTCTATTTGTCTGAGATTTTTCTGATTTCATTCTGGGTTCTTTGTGGCTTAAATGCAAGGGGTTGCATGACAGAGTGTTGAATACTCTGTGAGCCAGTGCAAAGAGTGCACATCTGAGTTCTGTAGAATTCAGGCAAGAATGTGCTAGGAGGGCGCACCAGAGGAGTCATAGACTTAGGAAAAAGCCTCAGAGTTACTGAATACTCTGCAAGGTCAACAAGGGGTACTTGAGTGGAATTTTCCAAGAGGGTACTTGCATCTCTTCGAGGGACAAAAGGGACAGAGGCCTTTGAGGTCCGAGCAATTGAAGCTCAAGGAGGCAGAGTTTTTGAACACTCTGGAGAAACACCTATACAAGGAGTGCACTAGGCCAACACTCTGACAAAGTGTTGAAAGACAACCATATGAAGGCTAGTCAAGCACAAGGAGTGTGCGGAGGTGAGAAATGTTTCAAGTTACAAAGCTTAGGAGGTTGAGCGTAGAGTGTGCCAGGAGGAGCACCATAATTCTTCTAAGAAAGATGCAGAAGGGCCGAGCTGCTTTGGAGATCTGAGTCAATTTGAAAGCTCAGGAGAGATAGCACAAGGAGTGTGCAAGAGTGGACTTATTCCAAGTCCCAAAGCTCAGGAGAGACAACGTCTTTAGAATGCAAGCGAGACCAAAGTCATCGGGCTCACAGAGGAACCAAAGGTCACAGCCTTTGAGATGTTGGAAATCTTCCAAGTCAGGAAGGAATTCAAAGCTCAGGAGGAGGAGCGTCGACAACCATTAGATCAACTACAGAGGAGGAAATATGGACCATTGAATCTCACGTCCAGACACCCAGAAGAGCCCGTAGGAGGAAACATATCACAACTGTAGGATCTGGGAGCGCATGGGACAACAACTGTTGGATCCAGGGAACGTGAACAAGGTTTAACCCCGTTAGAGTTGCACATGAGAGTGGATATCATGAAACGCAAAGTCTTGAAACCATCAGGACTGTCCATTGTCAGAGGATAGGTGGCAACAGATCAACATTTCGCTGACTCGCGACTCAGAGAAGTCAAAGGGAAAAATTATAAGAACTTATGAAACCTGAGTCTGCAACTTGATCGTAGCCATCGATCAAGGAGAGAACATGGACCGTTGATTGTCTAGAGAAGTCCCAAGTCCCAAAACCATAGGGATCGACCATCGAGACATGACACGTGGCAAAGGATCAACATTTCACCGATTCATAGGAGGGAAAGGTCAAAGGGAAGACTTGTGAGAATTCACGAAGTGCGAACTCGCGAAAAGATCACAGTCGTTGATCGAGGAGAGAGATCTGGACCGTTGATTTGTCCAGGGATAAATCATTACACATATATTGCAAGAATTGATGGAACTGAATTCACATGAAGCATTACTGAGAATGAGGACCAAAATTCCTTTAAAAATTGCCTTTGCTGGCAATTTTTGATACTAGTCAAAATGTATTTTTCACCTCCAAAATAGGCTAAATGTATGTTTTGTGGGATTATGATTCCAACGATACCAACATAATTGAAATCTAAGGCCCAGAAGTGCCAAAACAATTGCCAAGGAGTTCCTGTCAAGTAAGCCTCATTAACCGTGAAACTACGGAAATACTAAAATGAAATGGTAAGTTATATCATTGAAAACCTCTCCCTATGATCTTTGTATCACAAAAAATGTCTCCTCAATCAAATATCATATGAGCAATTTATGAACTTTTTAAGTCTAGCTATTGTTGTGCCAACGTCATCACCTTGGCTTAATTTGTTTACTTCAACTCTGAAGACATTTATTATAAGTTACGAAATTGGCCCCCCTTTGGAGTTTCTTACTCCTATAAATCATTAGATACTCTTGCTTGCAAATGTTGAAGTCCAAATTCTCTTTGTGCCTTCCAAAACTTGACCATTTTCAGAAAATTTGAAGATTTCTATGGCCCATTGATACACAGTGTATCGACGACCAATCTCTATTGTCTAATGATACAAGTTGTATTGGCAACAAACCCTTATTTCATGCCGACACACAAAAACCTTCATTACTTATAATTTTCTTCATTTCTCTCTCTTTTAAACTCGTCGACGTGACAGAGGAAAAATCTCTTTTGGCTCCAACACGGGGGAGGAAGAATCCATTTTGCCTCTGACACGACAGATGAAAAATAACTTTTTACCTTTGACATAGAGGAAGAAAAAAATATTCGACCTCCAACAAAGAAAACGACCTCCGACCTCTGACAAAGAAAAAAACCTCCGACCTCGGACAAAACAAAAAGACTCCAACCTCTGACAAAGTGGTGGGTCTCGTAAAACTACCTTTCATATTTTTTCCATAACGTTTGACTCCGAGCTTCATTTTGCATGCTCCTTATACCGTTGGAAAGTTCTCACCGAGATCTATAACTTCCTAGTTATAAGTTTCATAATATTCCCCATAGTTTGACCCATATTATTCAAGTTTTCATATTAACATACTGTCATCATCCTAAAAAACTAATAAGACAACATTTCAGTGGGGATACTTGGGAAATCATCACCAAAGGACTAGATACCAAACTCAGGGAAGTATATCCGAACTAATCACTTAGTTTCCATTCAATTTCTTCATGTTCAAATACCTTTTAAATTTATATTTGGAATTTTTATGTATGGGAAACTCATGTATTGCACGGTCAATGGGAACCATGTGTGTAATGTCCCCAAACTAGGTTAGGCTGGAATATTATGTTTGTTGTCCAGAATGTTGGTTTTATTTAGACAATTTTGTCAAACACTTTGAATTAATACTGTTGTAGCTACTTACAACCACTTGCATATAGTATGTTGTCCCATACTCTTCAACTGTAATCTGGTTAGCAACCTTAACAAAAAAATTGCAGGTGCTCTTCTTATAGACATTTAATCGAACACATTGCATGCATTTAATACACCGCAAATAGAAGGAGCAATCATGGTATCTTTATTATGAATGAAATCCAAAATGATAGCAATACAAGGATGTGATAACAACTGCACTTTATATCTAAAGCACACAAATTCTATTGGCTGAAACAACAACTACAATACCCTCCTAAACACACAGTAAACAACTACAATACCCTCCTAAACAGTAAAACCCTATTATTTGCAAATGTAATCTGCAAGATACCCTAAACACACAATAAATAAGTCATAAAACCTGGAAAAGATTACTATGTATCCTCACTAACTACTTTACATGACCCAGAGGCTCCTGCTATCCACTCCAAAGCACACAATTCTGCATATAAGGCACCAACGGCCTGCAAAACTCTCTGCAACACTTCCTTGCTAAGAGAATGGTTCACGACCTTCTCTATAAACCCTCATGGCCTCACATATCTACTGGGAAATATGATTGGACCTAAAAAAACATTCATTATTTTGTCAAATGGGAATATTGGCCCTCACACAGATTCCACAACTCCTCCTTATCACTCATACTTGCAAAAGATGATGGATCAGTCCTCCTAAAACCCTACAACATTCCAATAAATTCCAAAATCTGCCTAAGCAGTTTGCTACCCCTCCAAACTCTAAATAAACCACAACTGAAGCCCCATTGAAGACCCTAGATTGATCCTCCTAGTTGTCCACTTAGGGTGGATATCTCACCATCAAAACCAAACTTCAAAGGGTGGAAGGGCTTTTCCAAAACCCTAATGAAAACTTGGCTCTCAAGAGAAATCCAAATAAGAGTTCAAATCATTATGAGAAAGGGTGAAGTGCTACCCTTCCTTTATACTAACCCCTTCTAGATATTTCCTCTCTTTGATCAAATCCACATGAATATTAAATTCACTTTATAACCCTTTTTAATCCCCCTTTTAATACCGGAAAGTGTTTAATTATATTCTAAGACATTCTGGAATGTCATAAATCCATTTCTCATCATTCCAACCTTTAGATATTTCTGTCTTGGTTCCAACAAGCTATTACACTCATGTATCCCTTCAGATAATATGGTCCCAATAACACATTTAGTGTATTTAATTAAATTATGCCCAATAATAACCAAAATTACAAAAATTGTCGGAATGCCACAAAACCAAGAGCGTACTATGGAGAAATGATCCCTATGATGAAAGACGATGAATGGAATAGCTTGGGCCCCATATAACTCCTCCAAATTTCCTGATCTCACTGTTAAACTCACTTTACTCCTCTATCCACGATGACATAAACTCGCAAGGTTTCCTCTGACTGCGGAGTAGGGGAATCCAAGAATGGGGACATTATAGTCCTCCCTTCCCAAAAATTGCTTGTCCTCAAGCAATTCCATCACAAACTATCGCTCCATTGACCGAGCTAGACTGAAACTGAAAATGATACTAGGGTCCCAAACCACCTTGGAATATGTGAAGTATCCTCCTCTCAATGCATGATCTGACAAGGTACGGACAAAAGAGGCCTCATGAATACTGTCACTAAGTAGATAAACTCGATACTGCAATAACTCGATCAACCCCTCAAAGAACTACTCTTCTAGGGAACCAATCTCATGAAAACAAGAATTGACTCTCGTCTCTATGTCAACTGTTGAACTGTCTAGTACTAAAGTCCCAGGGTCCAAAGCTAACCTCATAAAGGAACCACCATGCTGACGCTGTGCCACTTGTTGACTCTTAAAATCGCCATGAAGTCACCAGCTTGCAAAGAATTGCAAGGCACACATAATTTTTGCAAAAATAAACACACACACACACACAAACACACACACACATATATATATACATACTAAATAATTCTAGAAATGGGACCCCCTATAATGTCGCTAAGAAGGTAACTTAAAAGAGTCCCTCCAAGAAGAATTCACCTAGTTCTATATTCACTGATGGGTCTCTTGGATGCGTACAAATGATTTGCATATTGATTATTTGGTATGAGATTGATTTTAGTTTTCAGCGAAAATGAATGATAACAATGGCAGTTTCAAATGATGATTAAAAAATTCTCCTTTGGGCATTGATTTTCAAAACTTTAAAGACATTAGTGTTGGATAAAATAATCATCAAAATAGTTTAAGTTATGGCTGCTATTGATGATTCAAGACTTCAAAATGGTAAAAAGGGTTCAATGTTGGTAGATGTCTTGACATGATCCATTGGCTCACTGCTACTTGATGCATTTGATGAATTTATCTTTGTGGCTCGTTATATAAAAGGTGTTTTATATACAATATATATGCTTAACACATCACTTATATATTTCATTGACTATGTATATGATCCAATGCATATGACACAAGTTGCAAGAATATGTTCCATATGATAACGATCTCGGTTGTTGATAAAAGGTGGTGGTTCGAAGGTTTACATATGATAAAACTTGAAAGTCTTAATGTATATGGGATGTCATTTACATCACATATTATATATCTCGCTCCAACTTTTATTCCATACAAACATTACAAACTCATCGTCCATGACCTCGATTTATTGATAACGCTTGTAATAAGTTCGAATGCATGTGGGAACGTTACTTATGAATCGACCATATAATAGATATTGGATATATAATGGATATTGGATATTCTCAACATTTGTATGTGGTAGGTGGATGCGTTGGTGGCATGTGGTTTTTGTGAACTGGTGCATACTTGGCACGCATCGGTTGCTTGAGGTTTTGACGTATCTTGCCTTAGGTTTAGTGTTGATTAATGATGGCCATCACCCTAGCACGACATGACCGACAATAAATGCACCAACTTGTTGTTCAGGTTACCACCTTGAGTTTTGGCATTTAGTTCATTTGATAGTGGTTTGGAGGAAGGTTGAGCTCTGGTAACTGCTGCAACCGCTCAAAGGCTCCATTTAACCCACACAACAACATGTACCAGGGTTTCGTTTCCCTATCATCTAATGTGTTTTTTTTACTAAATAGTTTATGTCTAGATATGTTACTACGTGTTGTGCTTGCATTCGATGCTTTCTTGCTCTACTTTCTAGAAAAGAAAATAAGTTATCTTTCTCATGGTTTTAGTAATTCACTTGCATGGAAGCTCCAATGGTATGGTTGATAGTTTTTATTGATATTTTTTGGGTAGTTTATTGCACATTCACCATGATGATTGATTGGTTTGCGGCTATTTATAAAGTATTCGAGGGAAAGGTCTAGTGTTTATTGAATTTGGGTATTTTGTATCACATGCTAGTACTTGCATGCACACTCTGCATAATTTCTTCCCTGGATGGCAATGTCTTATGACTTTATACATACCCTTATTTAATTTTGAAGAGGTCGTTTCATTGGTTTTTACTCGCAAACCTAACTGAGTCTGAGTCATGAGTCAACAGGGTTAAAGCCCTCGTCATACTTGGGGTTTGTTGTTGGTTTGTTTCATTATCAGTCACAACCCTTATTGACTTGGTTTTCATTATGCGAGTTGTATGTGATGTATAATAAGTAGTTAAAATGCGACAATGTTTCTCTGTGTATTATGCAAGGGTCACACCAGAATTTAAAATAATTTGGGGAGTATCCATGATAAATATCATGGTTTAATTGAACAAGGGTTTGAACCCTGTCACTTCATGATACCTCTACCACAACTTAAATTTTAAAATGGGGTTTGTCAATATAATTTTGAATCGACTCACCCTTCATTGCAATGATATTTGGTTTGCCTACCTTGGATTCGATTACAATCACACCAAAATAGTGTTGTATGTTATTGTTTGTTGCATTTGGTGCTTAGCACATTTCTCCCACCCCTTGCGAAATAAATGCTTATTTTGATATTAGTTTTGGAGATCTCTATGTATATAATGGAACCCGTGTGCACTTGAATGATATTTGATGATTTTAATATATGGGAGCTTGTTTGTTTGATGTTTCAATGCCTTTGTTGATATCTTGGGCGTTGCTTACATGGAGTTTTACATTCAACGTTAAGTAGTAATATACTGTGATCTAATTAAAGGTGGAGATGGGTGAATACATGGTGTTAGCGATAAAAAATACACTAGTATTTTTAGAGTTTTTTCTCCATACGCTCATTTCTAATTTTTTTGCAAATGTCTACATCTCCAATTTCCAAATCAACCTTGACAAAGATCTTATTGATCTTGTTTACTCGAGAGTCTTGTTACTCTGTCTTTGACCTACATTCCAAAAGCCCCGGTTGTTAGAACCCAAAACTCTAAATTTTATGTCTTTAAACATTCTTAAATAAAACAAAAAAATATTTTTGTTTTACCCAAAAATGGTGGGTGCTTGAAGTTTTCTAATCTTAAGTTAGTATTCTAATTCTAAACTATCAAATATTTCATTATATGCCATTTTCATGAATCAAAATTTAAGTCTGAAGGCCAACTCCCACTCCAACGCTCCAAGTTCCATCTGGCTCATAGACTTAAGTCGCAATTGACACATAAGTCAAACCACAAGTCACCAAAGTGCAAGTGCCAGTTCCCACTCCATATAGGATCTAAACATTTGATGCCTGGGGGATTTCATTTCTGAGCAAATAAAAATAAATGCCAAATAAACAGTTGTCAAAGACTGATTTGTAGAAAGAGAATGTATACATAGTTGTCTTGTGACTTGTATAGTTAGGTTTTGAGTAGTTTTAATGGAACACATCATTGTGTGATGTATAGCGATGCGTCAAGTCTCAGGCTCAAGCTAAAAATTAAACAACAAGCACTGGGCCATATGCAAGAAGGGCCACGAGGAATTATCTATGCAGAAGGATGAAGCCATGAGTTAAGTCACTGCTCAAGCCACAGGTCATATTATGAGTCAACACACCAACTAAGCTACATATCAAAGCTACAATATGGGAATGTGAACACTGGGAGAAACATTTAATAATAAAGAAGATAATGGAATATACTCTATGTCGACACCTTTTTTTATCGTCCCAATATATTTATGTTGTTGGAGATCAGTTAGATATTGCACTATTGTAGGGAGACAAAGTGTTAAGCCCTAATATTGGCTCATTACCCCTTAACTGGGGCATATTATATTAGTAATGTTATTTTATTTATGTCGGATTTAGGCCATTAGTTGTAATTATACCTCCTAGTCTCCTATATATACCAAGGAGACATTTTCATTTTGAATCATCTTGTACTTGAACATTTAAGTGGGGTAAAAGGAGATTGCCCCCTTGAAGAGGCTTATTATCTAAAATTATCTATTTTTCAAGGCATTGAGTACTTTTCCTGAGGTTTTTCTATGCTATATTGATGTTTGGTTCTTAACATATGGTTTCAGAGCTCAAGGTCTTGGGGTTTCGCTGCTACATCCGAGACACCGTAGAATTTTCGCTATAACTTTTTTTCTACAATGTTTCAGAAGGAACGGCTTGGAGGATATTTAGTAGACGGATCAAGGTACGTTGGGTTCAAAATTCAGATCCTGAGGTATTATACTTTCGTAGATACAACCTATACAAGATATGGTTCTGGAATAATCCTGAAATGAGTCATTGTGGAATTTTCGCTATAAATTTTTTTTATGTAACTTTTCAGACCCTGAAATCTGGAGGAAATTTACAGAAATCAGTAAGGTATCTATGGTAAAAATTTCAGCTTCTGGGTCATCTTAAATTTGTAGATACACCTTGTGTAATATAGGGTATCTGACTAGTCCTATTGACTAGTCTCAAGAAGGTGTTCCAGGTAAAACAATCATAACTTCTTGCTAGATTATCCAAATTGAGTGGGACTGGTTTCATTGGATCGTGGACAGTCTGTAGTATTTTGGGTGCGAGTTTCAGAATTTGATATCAATTATTTTGTGCGGGGCATTCTATACAAGTGAGATCTCTTGGAAAGGACAAAAATCGGCAAGTTGTGAGGAAGTTACCGTAAATTCCACTTGGCACATCCAATTTTGATCAGACCTGTGGAATTACAGAGAAGAAATATCATAGAATTACCTAAAATAAAGTTTCATACCCAGAAGGGCCGAAACTTGGGAGATAGAACAGAATAAATATTGTCTAGTAGAACCGCCTCAACATCAAGATTCAAAGGTGATACTTGGCCAACATGCCACCAAAAAAGCGACCTTCTACACCAAATAAGCCTCCAGAAAATCCTAATTGGACTCTTGATGAAGGTGAAGAAATGTGTAGGGACATAAATGAACTACAAAAGAAGATGGATTCAATGGAATCTAAGTTGGATACTAAGATGGATTCAATGGAAGTTAAGATCATGGAAGTATTGAAAAATTTCGTAACAGAGAAGACACCCGAAAGTGAAAATGCATCCCATGAAATTCATGATGAGGACACAAGGAAGGTGAATCAAGAATGGAGAAACTCCAACTTTGGTTTGAAGATCAACCACGTTCCTAAGATTGATATGAGGAAGTTTGATGGCAAGGACCCAATCACATGGATACTTCAGATGGAGCAATTCTTTGATCT
>JASDQU010500373.1:169431-179868 GCA_032191745.1 Picea mariana
TGAACAACGTGCAGTGACACAAAAGCACTTCCACCCATTACACCCCACAAAAGCCAAAGACTGGATATGATGACATGAAGAGCGTGAAGACAACTAGCCATTCAAGACCAAACAAAACCCTCCAACCAAACCAACAAGGGTGATAGAGAGCCTTTATGGCTACTAATACTCGGAACGACCCCATACATTGTAACTTCAGACATCATCACAGGGAAAGCCACCAAAAATTCACTCCGGAAAAAATCACAGTCTCACACAGTTGTAGTACTTAAGGAAAGCACAACTCATACATTCGAGCCAATATCCATTTCATAACAGAGAAGACTCATGGATGGCCAAAAAAAGGACATACCTGTAATCCAGGCACTTAAAATGCAAGCTGGCCAAGTGGTTCCTCTCTGCTAGGAAGTCAGAGCATAACCACAACAACAAGGTTGAACAATAGCTCGATTAGGGTGGCGTCCAACAAAGGAGTAAGGGTGACGTGCAGTAAATGCACATCGCGTCCATTCACAGTTCATTAACTCCTTAGTACATGCCAACAAGATTTCCATTAACACAATTAATCAAACCATGTATCGAAACCATCACCCATTAAAAGCCAATAGTGTGGTCATATCATATTCTTAAATTATGCCATAACATAAATCAACCACGTTCCATATAACTCAACAAATCGCATAAGCATTAGAAACCTTCACTTTGTCAAATGTGCCACCCACATCTTATCCTACCATATGCATATCAACCATATAACTCAATCAAATCGAATAACCATTTACTTGCTAGCTAGGATTTAATCATAATCATTTTAATCTTTCATGCATGTAGTATAGCATATAGCATAGTTCAAATTCTTCCCTTTGCATTTGTTGCATTGTTTTCACTTCTTTCTAATTGCTTGTATGTGTTACTGCTTTTTTCCAACTGCCTTTTATGTATTGTTACTAACATGTCTGTTGTGCAGGTGTCCCAAGAACATATAGTAATGGTATTAATGAATAGCATAGGACGTAGTAACATAAGGAACCGATACTTCATAAGCCTAATCCATAGCCATAAAAACAAGATCTCATCAACCATGTAAGTAGTGTTGAACATCAACACAAACCTCAAATAAGGACTAGACATGATCTCCAATCTACAAGGGGTCCCACCTACTAGTATTATTTATCTTTTATAATAATAGGCTTTAGCAACACTTTGCGGGCGAAACTTCATTGACGATTTTAATCGTCAACACCTGGATCAACCTTCAAAACTTCATACTCCTCATACTCTGTCACTTAAATAGGATCATGGAACTTCTCAAAATTTTATAGACACCCCATCCTTCAATTTTATGATGTAGCTCCAAAGAAATCGAGAATAGTTAACATCAAATGTGAGGATGTACTTGGCTCCCCCAAGAGAAGGGGTGGCCATGGGGCCATAATTGTCATTGTGAATCAATTCAAGGGGTTGGGAAGAAAGCCTTGATTCATATTTTTGAAAGGACTATATGATGTTTTCCCATCACACATCCCTCATAGACGCCACTAGGGGGGTCGATTTTTTGAAGACTATCAACAAGGTAAAGACAACTCATGTGTCTGAAGGATCCATAGTTGATTTGACCTAGATGATAATGCCATAGCATATGAGGACTAAACCCTCTTTTGGTAACCCTATTGAAACTTGTCTTCTTTCTCCTTTTGAAGTTGCAGTGTGACCCCAGCTATCAAATTTTGATGCCCTTCTTCAATTCTTGATTTTATTTCTAATTTTGCCTCATCAATATTTAGGGATTCCTCAACTTTCTTGAAAATTTCCTCTTCAAGTTTTTTGATAGTATCCTCTTCAATTTTGGTGGTAATATATTCATCCCTATTCTTTGATTCAAACTTCTGTAAATGCCTTTTTGTTAGAAAAAATAGGACCACAGAGAAATAAAATAAAACAAATGTGGAAATAAAACACAGAAGATACACAATACAATAGAGACACAGATATACGTGGTTCACCCAGTGTGGGCTACATCCACCAGAGAAATTTCCAGGTCCTTCCTTTATTATTATCCAACAATTGAAGGGATACAACCTACAACACACCCACTGTAACCTCCTCTTCTTTCTCTCATAGTCTCCTCTCTCAAAATACAATATTCGCAATGATACATAGCCGCAATATATTTCCCTCATAAAATAGGGTTTAATTCTAGGGGAAAAAACTCTAACTTAACTTCTACCGTCAACTCTGTGACCTTATAATGAACGACCCAGATTTACTATGAATTTACAATATACATTTGCAAGGAAATTTTTCCTTCGGGGGCTCACTTGCCCCCGGACCCTGCAAGAGGGGCAAGCCCCCCCCGCACTCCCCCGTGTGGAGGAGTGTACATTCTTTCGGGGTGTAAAGTCTTCATGGGGTATAAACACAACTAAAAACAAAGTCCTCTAAATCGGGAAGATAATCAGGCTCCACAACCAACACTTTTCACCTTCTTAACATCATTAAGAAGTTCTTGATTATGCTTATGTAACCTTTTGATTTTCTCATCTTTATTTTTTAATTCTTCCCTTGAATAATGATTTTCCCACTTTGCTTTTCTACTCTTTTCTTGCTTTAATTTCTTAACCTCCATAATGAGTGATTCATTAAGGGATTTCATCTTGGTGAACTCGTCGTTTTTCTTTGTAATATATTTTCATAGATATTCATTATCCTTCTGCAATTTGGAAACTTTTTCTTTAGCTTGAATTAACTCATTTGAATTTTATGTATCTCCTCCATTTTTGTATCCTTGATCCATTTATTTGAGAAGATTTTGTCAAATGCTTCCCATGTGATGTTTATTCTAGTATAATTATCAATACTTATCCATCACTTCCAAGATTCACCAAAAAAATATGTTCTTACCCTTGAAGGAGTCATACCATATTCCTTTACCATCCTCAACCATTCCATAGAAATAATTTCATCTTTATCTTCGTCTCCTGCAAATTCAAGTATTGTCACTGATTCTTAATTGAGGTCTAACCCAAACCCTCAACTTAAAACCTCAATATATTATCAATAATGATCTATAATAGTTATGATCTTTTTTATATTATATTCTCCTATGTTTTCTCTTTCCAATGGATTTTGAATCACCTCAATCAGACAACCCTATCAAAAGTTATGATAGTTTTAAGTTAACATACATTTTAAAACCTTGATATGGAGTCTATTCTTATGGCCAACCTTTTTTCTAAAGTATCTATGAAATTTTGGTATTTCTGAGTCTAAAATTTCTACTTGTAATACTCTGATATGTCTTCTTTGCGATGCCTTAGGTTTGACCAAAATTGATGTGCCAAGTCAACGCTATGGTAACTTTCCCAAAACTTGTTGATTTTTGGCCTTTTCTAGAGAGCGAACTTGTACAAAAT
Source organism: Picea mariana (assembly GCA_032191745.1). Lineage (NCBI taxonomy): Eukaryota > Viridiplantae > Streptophyta > Pinopsida > Pinales > Pinaceae > Picea > Picea mariana. The sequence continues at coordinate 172,845 of JASDQU010500373.1, forward strand.
AACACACACCCTTTTTTTTTTGAAATGATTATGAACATTTTCTATTTAATAATATGGATTATTCTCTTTCCAATTCAACTAGTTTCACTGAATTTGGATTTTTATTGAAGCATATATGAATATTTTACCCATAACAGTTGTTTGAGACTAGTATAGGGTTAGTAAAAAACCCTAATTTCCATAGCCTGTATTTCCACAATTATAGCATCTCAGAATCCAAAATTTATACCAATCATACTTCAATATGTTCTTCAAACTCTTAAAAATTTCGCAGTCCGAAACTTCACAAAAAAAAGTTATAGCGAAAATTCCAAGGTGACTCGATTAAGGAGTAAAACCCTAGGATCATATGCTCTAATTTCAATTGTTATCAACCAAATACTTAAGATATCAGAAGGAACCAAAAGTACACACCATGTACACCAATGTGAGTGTGGAGCATAACTCCAAGATAGATAAGAGAGACGAGTTACACAATAACTCCTTAAAGAATAAGAAAACCTCCTCCAAATACCACAATACATTCATACATTCAAAGCACATCTTCTCAATAATGACTACATGATCTCTATATATACTTATTCACACATTACACATGTGCCCCCTTTATTATTAGATCGAACTTATTACATATACATTTACACATTACTTGTATATTTAACCCCCTTGGGGTCATACCACGCATGCTCTTTGCTCTGTGTTTTATGTAATCTCAACAAATAAAAAATAGGGAGAAAATTTTCATTTTCTGGGTAGTCTAACCAAAATCTAACTTTGTTGTTGCAAAGTTTCATTTTTTTTTCTTTGAAATTTCATTGTTTTTGTGTATGACTGCATTGAATGTTTTTGCAGCGAAAAACAAGGGGTTTTGGGGTAAGCATGCATTTCAAGGTAAAGAGTAAAAAAATCCCCCCTCCTCCTTCATAACATTTGCTATATATTTTGCACTAGCTCACTTGGTTGAAAATTACTTTATTAAATAAGAGGTATTTAGTAAAAATATTTCTTTTCATTAAGTTAATTTTTGAAAAAGTTCATTCAAGTGTAAGTTATCAAATAACTTTATTGTAAAGTGCATTTCACTTAAATTATAAAAGTAAATCACTATAAAATTACTTTAATGTATTTTTTTTTAAAGTTATTTTTTGCATGCAACTTTAGTGTATAAAGTAATTTCATTGTAAAAGTAATTCTCACATATTTTATAAAAGTGGGTTACCTCGTAAGTAAATTATTTGTAAAAGTGAGCTTATAGGCAAAGTTAGAAAATGAAATGATTTTTTTTACTGAACGACTTCATTGTGCATTATCACCACGTAAACCAACCTCTACCTGCCACGTGGCACTTTGATTACCTTTTATGTTTTGATTAAAAATAACATAACTTTGACGTTTAATGTTCGTTTTCATTGTAGATTTTTTTTAAATTGCCTATTTTTTCGAGAGCTTTCCATTTGGACAGTCAATTTCTACTTTTGAAGCTATATTGCCTACATATTTTAATATGGCTAGTTCAAATGATCTTTTGCTTACCAATACCAACTACTTCTCATGGAAATCCCATATGGAGAATGTACTATGAAATAAAAGACTTTACAAGATTACCTTGGGAAAAGAAAAAACTCCCATTGATGCTCTAAAGAAAGCCAAATGGGATAGTAAAAATGATGAAGCATGTGGATTAATCAAAATGTCTATCCTTCATGATTTATGATTTCACCTTCGAGGAATTGATGACCCAAATGAAGCTTGGGAAAATATGGAAGCCATATTTGGTAAACATAATGACATACAAACACACAATCTTGAAAACCAATTAATTTCCTTAAATCCCAATGATTTCTCTTGCATTGGCGATTATTTTTCTAAGTTCAAAACACTCAAAATTTTACTTGTATATCGTAAAATAGACATGGATGACCGATGTATATATGCTATTTTTGCAAAGCTTGGTAGTGCATATTCTATTTTTGTATTTACTTTTCACTCCACTAGAGAAGCTATAAGGGTTGCTTACAAATCACCCTCTCTTGAATCTTTTGCGATTCTTTGATCATAGAGCAAGATAAGCTCTTACATCTTGGAATGATTAGCATTGCAGGTACATCTAACAAAGCCTTAATATCTCAATGGAAGAACAAACCCAAGCATCCAAAGAGAAAACATCCTCATAACAACAAGTGAAACAAGGGTACCAAACCCTCTCAACCAACTTCTGTTCCCAATGGTGGCAAATGACTAAACTAAAAAAGTAAGAAGACTAACACGCATTGCAATTTTTGTGAATGAGATGGTCATCTAGAGTCTAAATGTTTTAAAAAGATGGAGGCCTTAGAAGCAACAATTAAGAATCACAACATCAACCTTGATTCTTCTTCTTCAAACTCTTCCTCTCATGGACATGCACTTTCTACTTTTGTTTTTTCTTTCAATGCAACATCTACTTCTTATTCTAATCAATGGCTTATTGATTCTAGATAATATTATCATATGGCTAAGAATAAAGCTATTTTTTCTTCTCTTAATGAATGTAACACCAAACAAATATTTGTTTATGATGATAGATCTCTTAGTGTTGTAGGGTGTTGAGGCCTCAACACCTTCCCTAAGCTAGTGGGCTTGCCCCCCCCAAAAAAACAATTCTTCCAACTTAGATCCTTTGATTGTTGGGCCCATTAGTTAGGTTCTTTTTATTTTCAATGGTTAAGAATTTCCATTTGAATAGATGATTGACATTTGATTTCTTGTTGATTTTGATTTATGTCATTGTTGTGGTCTTGATTGAGTATGATAATAATCCTAAAAATTTTGTTTATGTAGCTAGCAACTTTCATTATGCGTACCATATGCACATGTATGTCTTGTGCCTTTTGATTCTATGACTAATTCTAACCGTGAAAGTGCCTTTTATTGTTATATGGATCGATTGCAGCATCTACGAGACATAGGCTGACTCTAAATTGCATCTTAGAGAAGAATTGGTACTCCTATCGTGATGTAGGAGCATTGCTCCAACCCAGCAACGCGCCATCTAGACAACACATTCAATGCACATTCAAGGAAGGGAGAGGCGCCAACCCTATCATTTTAAATTGTAATTAAATGTTTGTAAGGATGGAAGAGCCAAATCGTTGCCTTTGTACATGCTGTAGATAGAGTCACATTTAATGGTTGACTGACTGATAAGATCTAGATCCGATTTGGACTAGACAACCATTGATTGTAATTCAATGTAATTAATAAGAGTAGATAGCTTGGAGGGAAGAGCTCGAGGAGCCCCTCTTTTGTAAGAAGATCTTTGTATCTAGATTCATAAGAAGGCATATGAGATTAGATATAGAAGAGAAGAAAGAGAGAGTCGGGACTCTGTCGTAGTTTGAGCTCACCCATATTGTAACCAAACATTCATATTAATACAAAGAGCAATTTTTCTTGCATGAGATTCTTTGTGTGTTTATGTGGTTATGAATGAATGTCATGTGTGTGTTATTTTATGCTTTAGATGTATGTTAGATTCCATCTGCAAGTGATAGATAGACTTCTCTATTTGTCTGAGAGTTTTCTAATTTCATTCTGGGTTCTTTGTGGATTAAATTCAAGGGGTTGCATGACAGAGTGTTGAAGACTCTATGAGCCAGTGCAAAGAGTGCACATCTGAGTTCTGTGGAATTCAGGCAAGAACGTGCTAGGAGGGCGCACTAGAGGAGTCATAGACTCATGAAAAAGCCTCAGAGTTACTGAATACTCTGCAAGGTCAACAAGGGGTGCTTGAGTGAAAGTTTCCAAGAGGGTAATTGCATCTCTTCGAGGGACAGAAGGGACAAAGACCTTTGAGGTCCGAGCAGTTGAAGCTGAAGGAGGTAGAGTTGTTGAACACTCTGGAGAAAGACCTGTGCAAGAGGTGCACCAGGCCAACACTCAGACAAAGTGTTGAAAGACAACCATCCAAAGGCTAGTCAAGCACAAGGAGTGTGCGGAGGCGAGAACTGTTTCAAGTTACAAAGCTTAGGAGTTTGAGCATAGAGTGTGCCAGGATGAGCACCATAATTCTTCTAAGGAAGACGTAGAAGGGACGAGCCGCTTTGGAGATCTGAGTTAGTTTGAAAGCTCAGGAGAGATAGCAAAAGGAGTGCGCAAGAGTGGACTTATTCCAAGTCCCAAATCTCAAGAGAGACAACGTCTTCAGAATGCAGGCGAGACCAAAGTCATCGGGCTCACAGAGGAACCAAAGGTCGCGGCCTTTGAGACATTGGAAATCTTCCAAGTCAGGAAGGAATTCAAAGCTCAGGAGGAGGGGCATCGTCAACCATTAGATCAATTGTAGAGGAGGAAATATGGACCATTGAATCTCACGTCTAGACACCCAGAAGAGCCCGCAGGAGGAAACAGATCTCAGCTGTAGGATCTGGGAGCGCGTGGGACAACAACCTTTGGATCCAGGGAATGTGAACAAAGTTCAACCCCATTAGAGTTGCACATGAGAGTGGATATTGTGAAACATGAAGTCTTGAAACCATCGGGACCATCCATCATCAGAGGACAGGTGGCAGTAGATCGGCATTTCGCTGAGTCGCGACTCGGAGAAGTAAAAGGGAAAAATTATAAGAACTCACAAAACTCGAGTTTGTGACTTGATTGTAGCCATCGATCAAGGAGAGAATGTGGACCGTTGATTGTCCAGAGAAGTCCCAAGTCCCGAAACCATCAGGACCGACCATTGAGACAGGACACGTGGCGAAGGATCAACATTTCGTTGACTCACAGGAAGGAATGGTCAAAGGGTAGACTTGTGAGAATTCGTGAAGTGCGAACTCATGAAAAGATCACAGCCGTTGATCGAGGAGAGATCTGGACCATTGATTTGTCCAAAGAGAATTTCAGGATATTGGGGATCGAGAGCAGGGAGGTGATCGATCCTCCAACTTCGTGAAATGTGAAGTCCCGATTCACGAAGAATATATTTGAGCCGTCAAATCGCGAGAGAGACGTGACTGTTCATCTGGGTCAGCATATTTCGAAAGTTTGGGGATCAGAATTTGGAGCAGAGCGTTGGGCTACGTCCTGACTTCGCGAGTTGCGAAGTCCCGAAGCACTCGGAGGATTGGCCCCAGGTCATGGCGAATGGTCACATGAGTGAAGATAAGGAAATGAGCTAGCACGCGTTAAGCCCTTTTTAGAGTTTTAGGAATCAGAGGATTCGAGGTGACTCGCAACGAAAGTCTCGAAATCGCGAAACCTGACGCACCTTTTTAGGTTAAGTATGTGGTCATGCTGGTGGTCAAGTGGAGTGGATGCTCGCGTCTAGTGCATGTTCACATGGGCAGAGCACATAAAAGGAGACCTATGGTTATATGTTGGAAGGGTTCCAACAGGGACCAAGAAGCCATTTCAGCTTGGGAATAGGAAGATCCAAAGACCGGGAGGTCAGGCGGACCCTGCAGACGTAGGGGGTCTGCACCATGTGGTATTAGAGCGATAATTTTCGTCTGTAGATTTCAGGCGGAAGAGAAGAAGAAGAGAGAGTTTTGATGCTCTATAGTGATTGTTTGCGAGGTTTGCAACAAACAATTGATAGCCAGGTGAGTTGTAGGAGAAGCTGGGAATGCTCTCAGTTGCAGAGTAAACAACAGACTTTCCAGGAGGGTAGGTAGAGGAAGAAGATGGCTACTGAAGGCCATGAACGTGGTCCAAGAGAAGACTACTAGCAGAAAAGCAAGGATGATATAGACCAAGAGCTCAACGAGATAAAAGCACAAATGGAGAAGATTGCATTTAAAATGCAGTAGGATGCAAAGGTGCATTGGGTGTATGAGTGGCCCATGAAGAAGAAGGTGAAGTGGTTAGTCAAGAAATTATTGGCCAGAGGACAAAAAAGGCTGTTGAGAGTGTGGCTGAGGTATGTTGAAAGCCTCGAAGGTGAATAGGAGATGGTTCACATTTGTGAGACAGAAACTGGGAAGAGTCTCAGTGATGATGAGGAGAAGAGATTAGAGAAGGGTCTCAGAAACTGCCAGGTGAGCAGTGAGGAAATTTCAGGTTGCCCAGAGGGCAATGAGAAGAGATCAAGCAAAGACCTCATAAACTGCCAGGTGAGCAGTGAAGAAAGTTCAGATTTCCAGGTGGGCAATGAGATGGGATCATTGGAGGATCTCATAGATTTCCAGGAGGGCAGGATAGAAATCCCAGGTTTCCAGGTGGGCAATGGAGAGAAGATGAACTCAACTGAGAGTTCATATCATCAAGGAATGCTGGTAGAGGAGGATCAAAGGAGTATTCTGATCATTGGGGGAATTGAGATATTCCTACCAAGCAGCCCAGTTGAAGCCAAAGAATGTGTTGCATATGAAACAACAGAAGAAGGACAACTAGTAGTGACTATCATAGAGGAAAAAGAGAAGCAGAAGACACTGACGTTTGCCCCAACATAAGGAGAAGAGAATTCAACAGAATTGCTCGAAATTTTTAGCCAGGAAGCTGAACAGGAGATGACTGCAACACTGAATCCTATAGAAGAGGATGAAGCAGACAACATGGACTTTGTTGATCCGTGTGAAGAGTTGGAAGCCCTAGAGAGAAGGGTGATAGTGCAAAGTCAGCACATCCAACAGATCAGGTTGGAGATAGATAGAGCATACCAACCCAAGGAGCAGTTGGAGGAAGCTGGAGATATGCCTGCAGGAGAGCTGACAGTCAAGTTGACATAGGAGGAAGCTGAGCAACAACTTAGTGATGAGACTGCAAAAATGAAGTCTGCAACAAGGTGGCAAGCTAAGGCCACAAGAGATGGAGAAAATCGCAAGGGGGATCAACTTGATCTTCCGAACAACGAGGAGGGAGTGCAACAGAGCATATTACATAAAGAGAGCCAGCCATTGGAACAACTGGACAAGGATATAGAAGAAATTAGAAGGCTGATGTTGAGGTCATCACATGAGACTGCCAGGAAGGAGAAGCTTAGCAGAAGGGAGTCTACCATAGCAATAGGGAAGAAGCAGGAGCAGCAGTGACAAAGCAGTGGAGTAGA
>JASDQU010500374.1:1799-18915 GCA_032191745.1 Picea mariana
TATGAAGAATGAACATCTTATGTTGGCTCTTATCGTCCCTGATAGAAGACAAGTTAAGAATATGGATGTCTACCTACAACCATTGGTAGATGAATTGAAGTAACTATGGGAAGGGATACATGTATACGATTATCAAGACCCATCACAACAAAGAGGAATTTTACGTTGTATGGAATATGTGTTTACACCACACATGATTATCCAGGCTTAGGAGTTTTCTCTGGTAAATTACATGTTTATTGATTTGTTTATATGATTAACAATATTTTTTAGCATATTTAATTCGTTGCGACTATTCTAAACTTCAACACTAACATGCTCAACTATATACATTAATAATTTTGCAGGTGTTGTATCAAAAGGATATCATGGATGTAAATTTTTTGGACCTTCTCTGAAGGCTAGGTGGTCCAACCACCTAAGAAAGATAGTGTACGAATGCTCCAGTCTATTCCTCCCATAACAACACCCTTATAGAATAAAAAAATATCCTTTCAATGGTAAACCAAAGAGATCCCAAAGGCCTACAATAATGACACCAATAAAATGTCTTAGAGCATATGTGAGAGAGAAAGAGAAAGAGATTACATAAATATTCAATTCAAATGGGGAGCCTATATTCGATGATCCATAATTATTCGACACCTATCTTAAGAAATTACCCATTGGGATGAAAATGAAATCTATCTTTTATGAGGTCCCATATTGGGAGCATCTTAAGATTTCCCACTTACTAGATCCCATGCATATATTTAAAGATGTTTCATCTTTTTTATGGAGGCACATATAATCAAAAGAAAGTGACACATTGGTTGTTACGAGAGATMTTATTTCTTCAAAAAGTAAAAAGAAACATTGTTCAAGAAAATAAAGTAGTGGAGAGGTTGGTCCCTCTTTGTCTTTCAAAGAAGGTGATGTCCCATGGATATTGAAGAAAGTTGATCTTTCTTTGGAAAAGGAAGTTATATTGGGTGTGAAGGTTCCTTATTTATATGGGTCTTCACTACAGTGAAACTTCACTGTGGAAGACCATTTATCGGGGTTAAAATCACATGACCATTTGAACCTTCTAAGAGTATGTATGTAAAAAACATGACTTTATTATTTTTTTTATAAATTCATGCTATGGGATAAGACAAAATTAATTTTTTATATGTTTACTTTGTAGTGTCATTATCCTCTATTGGCACGTGGGTGTGTGAACATGACTTCCCCTAGGAACTAGGACGTGCCATATCTAAATTATCTTCATTTGTACGTTGGATCACATCAAAGGATATTTATATGGATAGAATTCCATGGTGGCGTAAAGAGATAGCTGAGATTCTTTGTATGTTTGAGAAGGAACTGTCGACGAGTTTCATGGAATTGCATGTTCATATTCTAATTCACCTAGTAGATGATGTTGAATTAGTTGAAGGGGTATCATGTCATTGTATTTTTTTCTTATATAGGTACATGAAGAAATTTAAAGTATTTATTCAACAAAGGGAAAAACTGGAGGGGTCTATGGAAGATGGGTACATATCATATGAGTCTTTCTATTATTCCAGTAAGTACATCAAGGATATTGATAAAACACCATGTGTGGTGATTTGGGACAATGAAAGGGATAAAGACAAAATAAAAGCGGAGCTTCTGCAAACGAATGGAAAAAGGTTCTTGATAAATAGTAAGCGACTTATCATTTGTCAAATTTCTACATAGTAACTATTCACACTAAACGTCATAATGTATATTTTGATATGATACGTACTATATGTCGGTTTTATTTCACGAATACACACACACACACACACACACACACACATCAGCGAATTCATTAATTCTTTACCATTCAGAGGCAACACATCTGTGGGTCGCATTGTACGAACAAAAGAGGAGGAAATGGGACAGTGACAAGAAATAATTTAAATGATTGAATGGTCGAAGCATGCCTTATATTGATCATTTAAAAGAAAATATGGCAGTGATATGCCCCAATAGTTGGGTTGGTGACCAAGTTAGAGATAAATACAATGCATCTGGTTGTTACCCGCTTGCTGAAGAGCATGCACTAAACATAGGGATTGGGTGCAACAACTTGGTAATGATCTCTTCATGTACATTTTGTAACATTTAAATGCACCTTTGAACTATAAAATCTATATTTCATATTTTATTGGTCGACTTATTAGACACATGAAACTATGATTTTTTCAAATTTTTATAGGTGCATTTGTTCCCACCTATGTGGGCATATGGACATCATTTTCGCACAGAGGATGCTCATGATGGACGCATGACACAAAACTGTGGAGTGGAAGTCGAGTTTGAACAATCTAGTCATGCTATCCACCATGATCAAAACCTAATACAAGGGACGTTAGGTTATGTTGGAAAAATACAAGAGATCATTCAGGTGGACTTCTCTTCTTTCCAATGTGTTATTTTTAGGTGCAAGTGGTGGGACACCTTTGATAGGAATAATGTAAAGTAATATAGTGATAGTGGTTTGATATGTATCAACTCTAGAAAGATGTGGGATGAAGCTAAGGAGCCTTATTTTTTTCCAAAACACTGCAACCATGTGTTTTTTTACCCGTATTTGTTGGATAGGGATTGATGGTTCATATTAAGACACAACCCTAGATCAAAACATATTTTTGAGAACAACGATGTTATCATGCCAAGAGAGGAAGATAATGAGGGTGACGACAACAGAGAGTGATATATACATGTTTTATTTCATATTTAATATTGTTGTTGTATCTTTTTGTTATATTCTTTATTTTGCTAATTATATTGTTTTTTATTCATCTTCTGACAAAGGAAATGTTAAGTTAATTTTAACAAATCTTTGAACAATTTTAGTTGGTTAATAGTCAGTTTGATGTGTAATGTGCTTGTCTTTCAAACTATTTGTGATTGCATGGAACGATTGTTATTTGAACACATTTATATTTCGTTGCATATATTTAAAAATGTTTCATCTTGCTCAAATATTTCAAACTATTTGTGATTGCATGGAACGATTGTTATTTGAACACATTTATATTTCGTTGCATATATTTAAAAATGTTTCATCTTGCTCAAATATTTCCAATTGTGAAATCCTGAAAAATGTTAAATGTCCAGTTGAACTTTTAATGGGATGTGAAATTCTACTTTTTATGTTGATATAATTAGATGTAATGATATGGTTGATATGCATGTTTAATAGTACAACATTTTTTAGCATATGTTAACATGCTAATTCAAAAAGTGAGTTTATGTTCATTTAATTTGTAGATTTAAAAGTAAGATTAACAAAAAATGTGGTTTATAATTAAAAATTAAATTTATAACGTGATTTTGTGATAATTTGGTTTTTAACTAAAGTAGTGTTTGTTAGTTTAAATACTTTTATCATTGCTTTTGAAAATATTTATAAAATTATGCCCCCAATGTTGAGTAAAACCACAATTAATGAAGTAATTTAAAATTTGATAGCAATCAACTTACAAAATAATGACAAAAATAACAATAAGAAGATTTTGTAGGAGTTACTTCACACATACACCTAGGATTTATTTTTCCTAAGGTTTTTCCTTGTTTATTAGTCATAATTATTCATTATCCAGTCTCCTATATTTTAGGGGAGAATATTCCACCTGGAGAATATTCTCTTTCAGTTGACACTTCAGTTTGACTAGTTGAGTTGAGTTTGGATGCTGCATTGGTTTTGTCAGCATGCAACATTGGGATCATCACTAGAGTGATGAATTAGCCTTGATTCCCTGAGTTAACTCCTCACTACTCTTTGTTCAGTCAGTTAACTGAAGACTAGTTGACTAGTTAACTCAACTAGGTGGCAGTTCACTCCCATAACTACCTGAGAGACTAGACTAGGTGAAATTTCACTCCTATAACTGCTGGTGTGTGTCCAAATCACTCTAGACCACCACTATGGAACATTGGTTCATCCCCAGTGCACACTCATTGAGCTATACAAAGTATATCATGTGTAAACTATTCATTTTTCACAACAGTTAATGAGAATTCTTTCATTCTTTCTCTCTTTCTTATTCTTTTTCCAATTATCTTTGCAAATGTGTGTATTATTTTTTAGCTAGATATATTCTATGCAAGTTCAACACATTTACATGGTATCAGAGCCGATGAAATTCTAAGCAAAAGCTACACCAAATTTTTTTGCAGGTACAAAAGATTGAAGACATCGGAAAGATGGAATTCCAAAAAGAATTCATTCTTACACCTTACAACTATTTTGCATGGAAGGAGAAAATAGCCATACATCTCCATACCATAGGGTTGTACAGGTTAACCTTGAATACATATACAAAACCAACATTCAACCATAGAAAAATCCAAGTACTTAAATTGCATGGATGAGGCACTTGGAACAATTTGTAGTCTTATTTCTCTTGATCTTCTTTTTCATATATGATGCAGGAGCATCACCAACATCAAGTGAGCTAGCGCGGAAGTGAAGGACAGTTGGACAAGCGCCAGCACAAATTTTTTGAAATTGTCTCGAAGATAATGCGTCGAACATAAATGTGATAATTAAATGAAGGTGCACTTGTATAATGTAAACGGACCTTGAGCAGATTTCTCTCGTCCTTAGTAGGTAGAAGGCATTTAAAGTAGCTAATGCAGGTAGATAGAATTTAATTCTAGATTAGATAGTTTTAGAGCACAAGAGGGAAACGGGATATAGACACCCTCCTTGTGTATTGTATCATTAGAATGGAAGCATTGGAGCAAGAGCACGCAGAGAGCTGTGTAAGAACACCCATGTACAGATATTTGGATTAATAGAAAGAGTTGATTAAAATTCATGGTCTCATGTTTGTTCTCTGTGTATTGATGTTGAATGATATGCTCACGAATTTTTGCTTCCTGTTATACATTTGCTTCCTGTTATACATTTGCTTTATGTGTTGTGTATATGATTTCATGTTTGATTTTGAAGTTTGAGAGGAAGTAGGAATGAATTTCAATTGTTTCTCTATCTGAGACAGAGTTCCTGCAAGGAGTGCAGTTGAAGTGTCTGCAAGAAGTGCGTTGACAAGGGGGCTCTGATAGTTAAACTTTTTTTCTCATTCACCCAAAGTGTAGTTGGGCATAGGAGCCGTGCAAGGAGTGCGCAGGCTGAGTGAAGTCTCAGGGTTGTGAACCTGAGGGAAGTGTTGAGAGACTGCTGCTGCAGGCGTGCGCAGAGTCAAAAGGATTCAAGCACTTAAAGTGTTTGAAAATCTGCCGCAAGAAGTGCGTGCAAATCTTTTATAAAAGACTCAGAGTTATAATAAAGCCCAGGAAGGATAAGACCTTTGAAGTTGTTGAAGGACAGCGCAAGGGAAATTGCGACTGGAATAATCAGGAAAGCATCACAAATTTGTGTGTAGGTGGATGAGTTTCGCGGAGGAACACTTGGTCGTTTAGTAGAAATCGCCAAGAGAAGAACGGACGGTCAGAATCCTCTGAGGAGAATTCACTACATCCCGTGAGCCGTTAGATCTCACAGAGGTGCAGGGGAGATACGACGAGTATTCTCGAGAGGTTCAAAGCTCAGGAGGGGTAGGATCGTAGATCTGAGTCACAAGGACCGTCGGATTTACACGTGGAATCGTGTATCGAGGTTTCGTTGGTGGAAGTCCCGTGAACATAGCAACAGGAATCGCGAAATCGCGAAACGCGATATCTCGACAACCAAGAATTTGTGTGGGGCCACAAGGTTCAGAGAGGTGGACAGGTGGCACACCATTTTAGAGTTTCACGGCGAGAAGTCCCGAAACAATTGCATCAGGATTCGCGATATAGCAAAGTTCGAAATCCCAACGAGGTGACAGGACGAGGAAAAGTCAACTCATGCGTGTGTCGGGTAATCGACAGATTGGGATTCGGGAGTCAGAGAACCAAGTTGCTTGACATCGCGAGTGCCGAAATTGCGATAGGGAAAATCCTGATAAGGAGAGGAAAAGGTCAGCGTTGACTTGTATCGGGTTTTGGGGATTCGTGAAACTAATGCTCGACCACTGACCTCGCGAAGTCGTGAAGTCCGATCTCCTGATTGTGAAGAGGGGGATCCCATGAGGATTTTTGTGGGTGTAGATTTCCCAATAGGGAAATAGAAGAACCGTTTGGAGTTCTTCGGGCCGTGAGGAAGAGAAGATCCTGTGAGCGCTAGGACCTTCCGACCTCCGGGTGTGGGGAGCATGCGTGTGCATCAATATATCTTCCTGTAAGACTCCCATTGAACCCTGGACCACATTGGAAGGGATATTTGGAAAATAGGATGAGATGAGGGGACACATGCTGGAGGTGGAGCTTCTCACATTGGATCCAAAACGATTCGACAATATCCAAGATTTCTTTACAAAATTCAAGGATTTACTGTCGCAACTCAAATCTTGTGGGGTTGATAAATCAAAGGAGGAGAAACAAATGGTTCTCACCATTCTATCCAAGCTTGGTATTGAATTCTCTATATTTGTATCTACATTCCATACTGTCAGATTCACCTCTGGAGCCACCTAGAAGATGCCTTCTCTTGAGGACTTTATCGAATCTCTGACACAAGAGAAAACCGAGCTCATCAACATGGGCACAATCAAAGGCCCAAGGGCACATGCACTCACTGTGCATGATGGAAGCAAAAAATATCATAAATATAAATATAAAAATAAAATTAAATCTCATGCCCATCCGAATAAGGAAGGGTACACAAAACCTTTCACCGATGCCTCCGAATCCAAAGGAAAAAAGTGAAGAAAAGGGGAGAAATGCACATACTATCACAAAGGATTCCATTCAAAATACACATGCATGTAGAAACAAATAGATCTGATGTCTCAAATACTTCAACAAAATAACCTTGGAGATCACATCCCCGAGGGTTCAAAGAAGAAGAATCCAGAAGATCCGAATTTAAAGAAAGACAATTCTAGCCATGCCTTGATTTCCATCAACTCCTCTCTCGATGCTTGGATCGTTGATTCAAGAGAATCACATCACATGGATGCATCAGAATTAATATATTCTTCATTGGATGCATGCAAAGGTCATCCTATTCTGATGGGGGACAACTCTTCTGTCAAAGTCACCGACAAAGGAAGTATTGAACTCACCAATGAAAGCTTCAAGAACGTGTTGCATGTTCCCAAACTTTTTGTCAACCTTCTCTCCATATATCAGATGACGAATTCTGTCACCAGAAAGAAATTCATCTTCACACCAAATTTCATGGACATCTACAACATGAAAACCAACTCCAGGGTTTCTACCAGTGAGGTAAATCATCAGTCTAGATTGTATGCTTTTTTCTGAATTCATTGAACCTGATTTTTCTTTACTGCTTACTCATGCTGATGAAAGTAGTAGGATATGGAATGAAAGGTTAGGACATTTGAATTTCATATACATGCAATATATTAGAAAGAACAAATTAGTTGATGGTCTACTAGACATTCATTTCTCCAAGGGAGTATGTGAGGGATGTGTTCTTGAAAAACACCCTCAAGAGAAATTCGACAAAGAAAAGTCTCAGCGAGATTCCGCACCTTTGGATCTGATCCAGATTGACCTTATGGGTCCTTTTCCGCATCCATCCATCAACAAAGCGAGGTTTTCTCTCATTTTTGTTGATGATTTCTCACGTTTTACATGGATCTACTTTCTCAGGAAAAAATCTGAGGTCTCTCAACACCTCAAAGATTTAAAATCCTTAGTTGAGACACAGTCCAGAAAGAAGATCAAAGTCCTCTAAGCTAATAATGGGGGAGAGTATGTGAATCATGAGATCCAAAATATTTTCCATGAGGCAGGCATTCAATTGTAGCACATAGTTCCCTATACTCCTCAGCAAAACAGAGTTGTTGAGTGGAAAAATAGATCTCTAAAGAAGATGACATATTGCATGTTGCATGCAAAGTCACTACCATAGAGAATATGGGCCGAAGCACTTAATTGTTCAACATACATCCAAAACAGATCTCCTCATAGATCTATCAAGGATAAGACCACCCTACGAGGATTGGAGCGGCCTCAAACCGGAAGTGACCCACTTTCGCATTTTTGGTTCACGTGCATGGGCCTGGATTCCCTCTGAAAAGAGGAAGGAACTTGATCCATAGAGCACTAAGTGCATTTTTGTTGGATACCTCGACGGTGTGAAGGGATATTGACTTATTGTTCTTTCCTCGGATTGGCTTATCATTGAGCGTAATATCCAATTCGAGGAAAGTGTCTCGTATGTACCTCACCAGCCGCATGTAGACAACTTCACTCTTCCACCTATCCGAGATGATGAGCATGCATGTAATATCCCCAAGGATGAGCCCAGTTATATTATGTATTGTAAACCTGTTTTGTAGGCTGGTGAGCCAAGTGTTGATAAGCTAGCGGGCTTATGTATTTATTAGGCTAGAGATCCTAAGTGTTAAAGGCCAAGAGCCTGATTTTGTATATGTAATTATGCAGATCATTAATAAAATATAAACATCGCTTCATGTAGACCGACCACAAAAAAAGAGTGATGGGGGACCAAGCTTCCACAAGGTGGGTAAGGGAAAGGGAGCTGAAAGGTTGGAAAGAAGAGCTAAGCTTAGGGGCTTAAGTCCCTGAGAATAATAATTTATTATTATTCCAAAGCTGTGTGAAAGACATGTTTTTATCCTAAGTCCCGAGAGAGGCAATGTGTGCAAAAGAGAATGCATGCAGCTCCAGGAAGATAAGTGTCGACCTGGGCGCATGCAGTTAAAAGCTGAAGAGTCAGCTGTGTTGGGGGTCATTCTTCCAAACTCCACGTGGGTTCGCTGACTAGTCTGTCATCCTCTTCCTGAACTCATGGCTGTCCATTTTGGGAACTCTCCGTGAATCCCGTGGCCTCTGTATTCAACCTTGGCAATGTTCACGTACGCATCACTGAAACTAGAAAACTGTGATGTTTTCCTAAGAAGCCGACGCATCCTCGGTCTGGACTGTTTGCATCTGTGTTCGACCTCTACATTGATTCCTTATCACACACCTTGAAAACAGTGGGAAATAGCCACGGATTGATCCTCCGTCTGAACCATTTTTCCTCTGCATGGAACCTCGACACAACCACGCATCCTGAAACCCAAAATCCATGAGTTCTTCTGTGTTTTCTAAGGAACTTGAAACTTGTGTAATCACCTTAGTCATGCCATGTTTTAGCATGGGTTGTTACCTCCTGCGGTGTCATGCCCATCTGATGTTGCTACTGTAATCCCTGTGTGAATGGGTGTTGAACCATTGCTATTATCCTCACCTGGATGGAGTTGAGTCGAGGAGTGTGCTAAAGAAGTGGGTTGTCAAGCTCGTGGTAGAAGAGGCAGGTTTTCAAGCCTATGAGCAGCTCTCTTCAGGTGAGAGAGTCTGTTGGGAAGTGGTTTTCTCCCAGAGAGAGTCCAACACCAACTATGGAGCTCTGAGAATTCCTGATCTGGCCTATTGCCGAGACCCAAAGAGGGAGGTGAAGCATCGATGGACTATGCTTTTGAAGGTTTATACTCCCGGGTGGAATAGGCATGTGGGGAATGAGAGTTCGTGGGTAGTGGGCATAAGAAGGCTCCTGGAGAGAATCCTTCTGGTTTCTCTGTGGATTTTTTCTGTAACCTCAGCCTAGTCTAGGATTCCATTGCATTGGGTGAATCTTAGTCCCATCTCAGGGGTGACCCACTGAGAGTGATGAGCAGCATGGTCTAAGGCTGGGAGGTTCATGGAAGGTCTGCACATAGTTGGTGGAGTTACTACAGTTTCAAAGATAAGTATCATTATGTGTTTAATTTCAATTAAAATGCATGTCTATGATGCTTGTAATATTATCATGTATTTCGTTGCACGAGGATTTATTTTAATTCTATTTAAGTCTGTATGATGGTAGTAACTCTATGTTAGATGTCTTAATTTGATTTAATATGCATGTTATATACATATGTATGTTAATTTTCCTCATAGTAGCGTTGACCGACAATGGGGTTGATGGTCGGGGACGTTACAATATGGTATCAGAGCCACGGTTTCAACACTGAGCCTGGATGGGCTATGTTAGTGGAAAATGAAGAAAAAGTTTCAAAAGAATTATTGTCAAAGTAGACAAAATTTGAGTTCAGAACCAAGGTTTTAATGTCGAACTTGGATGGGTTGGATAAGTGGTCTTTGGACCCAAAGTTTTAGGTGGAAATTATGTCTGGAGGAACCAATTTTGGACCTCAGAAACGTTCCTGAGTGCCAAGATGTTACCTTGGCCATGTTAAGAAGCTCCGGAGGAGTAGAGGTATTGTAAAACCACAAAAAAAGTGGTGTTGGACCGCAGAGTAATGTGTGAACTGGTGAAGTAACGAATAGGTTTCAATTGTTTCTCTCATGTGAGTTGCGAGTTCAAGGAGTGCACATTGTCTGCAAGGAGTGCACAGTAAGAACTTTGTGTTGAGTTCAGAGGGAGATAGAGTCCCAAAAAACTCTGTATGGCTCTTCCAGGTAGGAATCGAGTGAGTGCAACTGTGCATAGAGAGAAGTCTTTGTCGAGTTCAGGGGGAAGAGTATCAGAGGAAGATACTCATAGAGCTGTTGAAAACTCTGTAGAAAATTCTCAGCAAGGTGTGCTTTGAGAAGAAGGTTTCCAGGAGGGCACAAATTTTTCCTTTGAAAGGAAACAGAAGAGCCGAGATGCATAGGAGACTGAGTAAATCAAAAATATCAGAATGGATAATGCAAGGAGTGCATAGGATTCAGACTTATTCCAAGTCCCAAAGCTTAGGAGGGATAGCATTAACAGAGACGCAGCCGAGATCGAAGATAGTCAGGTTCGCAGGAGAAATTTCAAAGGCCAAAACCTTTGAATACGCACAAACTCTTCCAAATTGGAAGGATTCAAAACCTCAGGAGGATGAATGAACCCAGTCGTCGGTCTGGGAGAGGGAGGTTTGAACTATTGGAGGTAGATCACGGTCGCCCGTTTAGATTCACTGTCAAGATCGTGAGATTGACGGTCACCTCGCATTTCGGGGATAGAAGGTGCTCGAGCTTTACAAAGTCAAGGGAGGGCTGCAATCCAAACCATGGTTTTGTAGAAAGTATGCGTGGAGGCTCAAGGTGAATTGCAGGACGAAAAATAGTTTGGTCTCAAACCACCTTTGAGCATTCCTGCAATTGTGTGTTTATGTGAGGTAGCTGCCCAAGGTCACCTCTAAGGAGGATAAAATGAAAAGGGGAGAGTGGACTTGTTAAAGTCCCAAAGTAATTAGGGACAGTCCATCATCAAGGGTGACAGGTGGCGAAAGATCCATAACTCCGGAGAGAACTACTTCAGAAGTTTGTGGTTGGGTAAGATACAAAATTGTCAAATACCCGAAGGTCGAAGAAGATCTAGGCCGTCGATTGCCGAGAGATGTGTGTCAGAAGATCTGAGACTTCGGAGAAAGTCACTTCAAGGAATTGCAAGTGTGGAGCGTGACAAATTCCAGAAGTCCCAAAGGCTGAAGAAAATCACAATCGTTCGTTGTGGAGGACACGTGGAGAGAGATCAAGAATTTCGGGGGTAGAAACCTCTGAAAGGAAGTCGACAAGAACGAAGAAGATCTGGACTATTGAATCCAGAAGAACGCGTGGAAGAAATCATTGTTTTTTGGATGAAAGCACTCTGGGAGAAATGAATGCGTAGGAGTTTGAGACTCCTGAAGCCCGAAGTGCCGAAGCCACTTATGATCGTTGATCATGCAGGAGGGTACTTGTCAACAGATTGTGAACTCTGGGTGAAAAGACTCTAGGAGAACGTGAAGGAAGAAAGTTTGAAATCGCCGAAGTTTGAATAGYTRAAGCAGTTYAGAGCCTTTGATTTGGGTTGGACAAGTGTCACCAAATTGCGAACTTCGGAGAATCGCACTCTAGAGTTTTTGTGAAGTTTTGTTTTGAAATGTTCTGAAGCGTCGAAGCCTGAAATGTTTAAGGGACATTGATCTGAAGGAAGGAACGTGAATCATTAATCTACGAGGAGACACGTGAAATATAGAGACTCACTCCATTGGACAACAATTGATCTGAAAGTGGACGTGTGGTGCCGGATTTGGAACTCCAGGTATGGAGCACTCCAGAGAAAAGCAGAGGGTGAAAGCATCAAATTCTGGAAGAAGATCTTGATCGTTGATCGAGGAGGAGGTTGAAGGACCCTTTATCTGGTCTTGGTCAGAAATACCCAAAGTCCCAAAGTAATCGAGGACCGTTGATCTCAAATCAATAAGGACCGTTGATCTTTGCAGTAGTATCTCCTGAAGTCCCGAAACTTTGAAGTCTCAGAACTCAGACAGGTGAGGTTCCATAGTGAGTGTTAGCTGTTGGACAATGGGTAGACGTGGACTATTGATCCACTCTACTTCGTGAGTTTGGTAATCTAGAACTTTGATAGATTGTTGTGTTGTGTTTAAAAATTCCTGAAGCCAAAGGCTCAAGTAAGAACCTATTGATTTAGCACTTGGTCACAGTCATGGTCCCATGCGAATTAAGGGCCCAAGGAAAATGGGGGCTAGTGCTCGAAAACTGTGTTAAAGAAGGAAAAAGTGGTTAGGAAGGAAGCCTGTGTATTTCTTCTGGTTCATACCTGCATCAGGGAGGTATTGAAGACCTGGGAACCTTATGATAGGGTCCAACAAATATCTAAGAGCCATTGGCTTAGAGAAAAGATATCGTTGCACAAGAACAAAGAAGAAGGATAGGTAAAATTATTTATTCTACATTTGAGATTTATCAGAAGTCATGGGATCAGATGTTGGGTTCGATAAGCAGCATGGAAACCCCAAATGGGATTCTTGTTTGGGGAAGATAGTCTAGGTGACAATCCATGCACATCAAATGTGAATGCTAGGTGGAGAAATCCATCTGCAATACATGATAATGCATGAACCATAATTTCGTATGGAGACACAAAGAATGGGAAAGAAGTTGCTGCAATTTTTGTGGGAGCAAGTATGTTATGGCTTGATGGGGTTAGACAGAGGAAATAATGCTTGCATGTTTCCAAGTGCTGTTGGTGATGTTTTTTCATAAGGAGAGAAGAAACAAAAAGTTGAAGTGTTGGTTATAGGTTTCATAAAATAAGCATGAAAGCTTCTACTGCCATCAGACTTTCAAGTAGTATAAAATTTATTAATGGTAGTCATGTAGGTATGATTTTTATTACTCTTTTTGCATAATTGTTTAAAGGAAATTTAGGTAAGAATTTCCTCAGCCAGAGTTATTATATAAAATCACATGATTATATTATTGAGTGCATTCCACTAGATGTTGTAAAGGCTGGAGGCCTGTATTAATTCAAATCTTTTTATCTTCTGAATGCACACACTGACATAGTAGAATGTCAAGTTAATTTGGTTATGGGGTAATAACCAAAGAATTAAAAGATAAGAACTTGTTATAGGAATGAATTCCAGTAAGATAGTCATGTATGAGACCAGGACTTGGTTGGATATGTCAAGGTATGGATATGGAAAGGTTATGAACCACAAAGGTACTAAAATATTCCTACCTTTAAATAAAACTTGGGCTGCAACCTTTTTTCTAACACTAATGAACACCATAGAATTATATTCTTGGTGTAGTGTTCAGGTAAAAAAGGAAGGCATCCAATTAATTGGGAAGACAATAGGAAGTGTGTGGAGAATGTTTCAACACATTGGCTAGAATTCCAACTCATGGATGGTGAGATACATGAATGAGATAAAGAGCATTATGTAATTCAATGCAAGGTGCACTGAATAAGTATGCATTGAGAATTGCACTCATGCATAGTAAGTGATGGAAGTGTATACTTGAATGCATTTTGTGAGTGCATGTATATATGTTCTTTTTTGCATGAAAATAATTATACTAATGGTGGAAATGTTAATAACTCGGGAAGTTGAGAACATTTCAAGAACTATTAAACTTTGCAACATGAAAGTTGCAAGGTAGGTAGTCACAAGAATAGTGACTACAGAAAAAATTTATGTTCAGAAAATTGAAGAAATGAACTTACTGTTATTAATTATGAAAATGCATATGCATAGAATTACGAGTCATTCTATTTTATTAAATTTCTTGGTAATTGTGATTGAATTTCTAGATGCAGACAATTCTAAGTTCATTGCATATGGTTCTGTACATATTGCAATTGAATTATGATGTACAAAAAATACTGACAAGTGTTGGCAATATGCAAGATGAAGCCTTGCAGGAAAATAGTATGTAGTTTGGTGCCTGTGGAAAACCACAAGGATGGATGCATTCATAATATCGAAACAACCAAGATGAATTATGAAATAGAATTTCATGTTTTGGGGAAAAGATGAATTCCCTTTGAACTAAGTTTGAGTTTCTAAATAAATTCTTTTATGTTTTCTCATGATAACTGCATGTGGGTAATGCAAATGAGATAGTGTTGATTAAAGTTAAAATGTTGACTACAAAGAGTAGCTCAAGAAGATGCTAATTTGAGACCTCTGAGGATAGTTGGAACTCCTCGAGCCATGGTGCTCTGAGACTTCCTGAGCCAGCCTGTTGCTGAAGCCCAAGGAAAGGGAGATGTAGCAGTCGATGGACTGTGTGACAGTGAAGGTGTACACTTCTGGGGTGGGACAGGCATGTGGGGAATGAGAGACCGTTGGTTGGAGTGCTGCTGAGGTTTGGTTGGTTGGATTACTGCTGAGGTTTGGTACCTTGGCCTAGACCATGTTTATATGGAAGGTCTTCTTAATCAAAAGATAAGTACAATTCTCTATATATTGTATGTTGTGTATCTTGTATGCAGGTTATAATGTTATTATAATTGCCTATATATACACATATACACATTTCATATATGCTTTCATTACCTGCATCCATGACTGTACATAATGTGTTTCAGGTTTCATTGCTTAAGAAATTTATACCTGATGCTAATCATGCTATTGATTGGAATGTGATTCAAGTGGAGAAAGAAGGCATCTTTCAACTGCATCTGGTGCGCATATTGGACCGGAAGAGAAAACATCTTTGGAATCGAGTCATAGGGATTGTAAAGGTCCAGTGGACCTGGTACAGTCTTGAGCATGTGATATGGGAGCATGAGGATGATATGTGGGCAGAATACCCTCATCTTTTTGAATATTTTTGTAAAATCTTGTTCATGCTGTGTAAACGTTGCACTGAGGATAGTGCAAAAATAAGGGGAGGGGATTGTAATATCCCCAAGGATGAGCCTAGTTATATTATGTATTGTAAACCTGTTTTGTAGGCTAGTGAGTTGAGTGTTGATAAGTTGGTGGGGTTATGTGTTTATTAGGCTGGAGAGCCTAAGTGTTAAAGGCCAAGAGCCTGATTTTGTATATGTAATTATGAAGATCATTAATAAAATATAAACATTGCTGCGTGTAGACCGACCATGAAGAAAGAGTGATAGGGGACTAAGATTCCACAAGGTGGGTAAGGGAAAGGGGGATAAAAGGTTGGAAAGAGGGGATAAGATTAGGGGATTAATTACTTGAGAATAATAATTTATTATTATTCCAAAGCTATGTGACAGACATCCTTTTATCCTAATTCCTGGGAGAGGCAATGTGGGTAAAAGAGAACGCATGCGGCTCCAGGAAGACAATTGTCGACCTGGGTGCATTCAATTAAAAGCTGAAGCATCAGCTGTGTTGGGGGTCATTCTTCCAATCTCCACGTCAGTTCGTTGACCAGTCTATCATCCTGCACCTGAACTCATCGCTGGCCATTTCGGGAACTCTCCGTGAATCCCATGGCCTCTGTATTCGACCTTGGAAATATTCACGCACGCAACATTGAAACCAAAAAAATGTGATGTTTTCTTGAGAAGTCGACACATCCTCAGTCTAAATTGTTTTCATCTACATTCGACCTTTACGTTGATTCTGTTAACTCCCAAAATAGCACCATCATTTTGGTTGGGTTTTACGGTGGATAGCATTGCTATTGATGGTTTCCTCAATTCATTGTTGAGTCTTTTAGCTGCAAAATTTTAGATTTTGGTTTGACTTAAATTTGGATTGTAAAGTCTTCTTTTTCAAAATTGTCATTTTTTACTTTCCACAGCTAACTTGTTTTCAAAGGTTCATTGTGCGCTGTGGAAAGTGCCCACTTTCAACAGCTAAGGAGATCGTTTCATCAGTTGGCGCACTGTTGAAAGTGTCAAATCTTAAAAGGTTCTTAAAATCAGTTCTCGGATGGCACGCTGTCAAAGATACATGCTTTCAACAGCTAAGGAGAGTCTTCTACAAAGTGGCGCGCTGTGGAAAGTGCATACTTTCCGCAGCTAACAGGGGCTTAAAAAGAGGCGCGCTGAGAAAAGTCAAGATTATCAACAGCTAACAGAGGCTGTACTCCCGGGTTGGCAACATCAAATCAAATCTTTGTTTCCATATCAGACATTGTTCACAAAGGATCGTTTATGGTTTTGAGTTGCAAATGGAAAAATGATACTTAAACTTGCAGGGAAATTTTCAATCCCTTCATGAGCTCCAAATTAACATCTGACAACACCATTGGAAAGCTGAGATTCTCTAGATGTCGATCGACTATTCATATATGAAAAATGGATTTTTTATGACCGAGAAATTCAATTTTGAAAATCTGTCCACTTTCAACAGCGCAGAAGGCAGAATTTTTTACCCGTTAGCTGTTGAAAGTGGCGACTTTCCGCAGCTAAGGAGCGTTTTTTCACAGGCTATGCGCTGTGGAAATCCTGTAACGGCCAGAATATTACAATTTTTTCCCAGATCTGGGATTTTCGAATTAAAATCAAATGAAACCTTTTGGACTAGACAGGTGGTGGATTATTCCATCAAATCCAAAGGCTATTTTGGGAAAGACAAGTCAAAAGATGAGTCTTTGGTCAAGTTTTGGTCATTTTTGAAGGCAGAATATTAGGAATGAATAGAACAACTCATCAAATTCAAATTTGAAATCTTTATGGAGGAGCCTTGGAAGGTTAGTCATCACTTCACCAAACTGTTAGAACAGATGTTGGACCAGCACATGAAGATCACCCTCATTTTGAGGATTTATCTCTACATTTGTGTAAATTAGTTTTCTTTACTATTTTTAGCAAAACAGATCCATATTTTTAGGATCTGAGAAC
>JASDQU010500374.1:25695-61179 GCA_032191745.1 Picea mariana
TCCTACCTGCTATCACAGAACTTTGTACGTTGTAAATTAGACCCAAATGTCTACATGCTTAGGACGACTGATTCACTTCTACTTTTAGTTCTGTACGTTGATGATTTTCTGATCATCGGGTGCTCGACTTTAGTGATTTATGCAGTTAAGAGGATTCTACATGACAAGTTTTTGATGAAGGACATGGGTCTGCTACACTTCTTCATTGAACTTGAGATCAGTCAGGATGCATTAGGCATCAAACTATCTCAGGCCAAGTATGCATGAGATCTCCTTGAGAGATTTTACATGACAGACTGCAAGTCTACTCCGAATCCTTTCCTATCAGGAGTCAAACTTGAGGATGGTCGGGAGACTCCACTAGTTGATAGCACACTATACAGACAACTAGTGGGGAGATTGTTGTATCTCACACACTCCAAAACAGACCTCTCATATGGAATTGGTGAAGTTTCCAGGTTCATGCAGGAGCCGCATGAGCTACATTGGAAAGATGCAAAGTGTATCCTTCGATACGTACAGGGAACCATCACCTTTTGGATTCATTATGCAACATAATCTACATTAGATCTCATCGGGTTTACTAATTTTGACTGGGCTGGAGATAGAATTGATCACAAGTCCACATCTAGTTACTCACTTAGTCTTGGTTATGGGCCTATATGTTGGTTGAGAAAGAAGCAAGCTGCCATTGCTCTATCTTCAGCTGAGGTAGAGTACAAAGGGGTAGTTAACATAACCATTCAGGCTATGTGGCTACAACATTTTCTCATTGAGTTGGGCATTTAGTTTCATCAGCCGATCGTCATCTAGTGTGACAACGAGAGCACTCTGAATTTATATAGAGATCCATCTCAAAGGTAGTGGACGAGGCACATCGAGATCCACATGCACTACATCCAGGACTTAGTACACAAGGGGATCATTGACCTACAATTTTGGCCTTCAGTAGAGAAGATGACATACATCTTCACCAAGACCTTCACTAAGCAAAAGTTCCATTCTCTTCGAAGTCATCTTGGAGTTAAGGGCACAGTTTCTTAGAAACTTTAGTTCTTATTTTTACATACATTGTACCTTGAAGGGGGGGTTTTTCGCATGAGATTTTCCCTCTTTCACCACTTTATTTTCAGTTATCTTTTGTACTTGGGTACCTAACATGGCCTCGTTGTTGGGACCGATTCTTTATTTTCACCATAGTGATGTTCAGAGGGTGTGTTGGAGTTACTTCACACACACCTAGAATTTCTTTTTACTAAGGTCTTTCCTTGTTTATTAGTCATAATTAGTCATTATCCAATCTCCTATATTTTAGGGGAGAATATTCCACCTGGAGAATATTCTCTTTCAGTTGACACTTCAGTTTGACTAGTTGAGTTGAGTTTAGATGTTGCATTGGTTTTGTCACCATGCAACATTGGGATCATCACCATGATAATTCAACCTTGCCTTGGTATCATAACCAGAGTGGCACATTAGCCTTGATTCCTTGAGTTAACTCCTCACTACTCTCTATTCCGTCAGTTAATTGAAGACTAGTTGACTAGTTAACTCAACTAGGTGGCAGTTCACTCCCGTAACTACCTGAGAGACTAGACTAGCTGGCATTTCACTCCCATAATTGTTGGTGTGTGTCCATATCACTCTATACTACCACTATGGCACTTTGGTTCACCTCCAGTGTGCACTCATTGAGCTATACAGAGTATATCATGTGAAAACTATTCATTTTTCACAACGGTTAATGAGAATTCTTTCATTCTTTCTCTCCTTCTTCTTCTTTATCCAATTCTCTCTGCAAATGTGTGTATTATTTTTTAGCTAGATCTATTATGTGCAGGTTCAACACATTTACAGATTTGCATTCACAAAATTTTAAAGCCAATAGAATGTGTATCATTGGAGATCACAACTTTTTATAATAAAAAAATTAGTATAGACCAAGAGTCTATTAAAAAAGAGTAATTAGTACAATGGAAAATAATATTTATTCATATGTAATTTGTTTTTTGAAAAAAAAAATTAGTTAGAATGAATATGTATAATGAACTATCTATGCAATTATAGTTTCAACCATATTGAAATTTGTAATTTATAAAAATAAACATGTTGATGATAACCATATTATAACAAACATAAACAACATCTAAAATACACATTTATATTCACTAGCTAACATAATCTAATTATATATACCTATAGAACATATAAATGTCATTAATTAGCTAGCACACATATCTAATAATTTAGCAGGGCATCATCATTGTGATCACATCTAACAAAATACAAGCATTTTCTAACATCATCATCACACATCTAACAAGCATAATTTAACATACACATATATCAAGTGCATTTAACATTAAACATATCTAACATGACCTAACAATACACACATCAACATCAACATATAAATTAACTACAACATCAACATGATCAATAAAAAAAAAACACCATATCTATCTATCTATCTATCTATCTATCTATCTATCTATCTATATATATATATATATATATAGATATAGATATCATGGAAAAGTCAAATATAACATATATGGTCCAGTTGGTGGGATAATCTGCATATGTACAATAGTAGTGGAGGCCTGGTCTGTAGTGGAATATGATGGATGATGAATAGGTTCTTCATGCTCATCTAGGTGAGGTGAAAGAGGAGGATGAGGAATAAGGTTCGACATGCTCATCTAGGTGAGGTGAAAGAGGAGGAGGAGGAATATGCGTTGCCTTCTCATGATCTGGGTGAGGTGAAAGAGTAGGAGGAGGATGTGGAGAAGGATGATCACGACCACCCTCATCAATGGATGGGGTACTAGATGAATGGGCCTTACTGGAATAAGACTTGTGCCTATCATCAAGATCCCTCATCACTACTAGTGTCCTAGAAACTCTAACGATATGATGCATAAGAGGAATCAAATGACATGACATATCCCTCTAAATCTCCAAGAGCGTAGGATCTTCCTTGATGTCTCACATCAGGGAGAGGAAGACTCCCACCTAAGTCAAAAGTGTAGAGAGTCGGTCTCCCAACTCCAACATGAATCCGATATCGGGCCTACAGAGAATGTCGTCTGATATCTGCACCCAAGTACCCTGACCCGCCATGACCTCATACATCATCTCCTCATCATCATATGTTGGGGGAGGAGTCACGTCCCCAATGAAAGTGCCAATATCTGCAAAATATATACTACAAAACAATAATTACACAATTAATTAATTAAAAAATTTAATAAAACAAGTTAAATAACATTTAGAATTAATTTTATTCTAATTAAGTAAGACAATAAAATGAAAATATATTAATTTAAACAAAACACTAATATTATCTCTATCATTTGGTGGCTCATTTGGTGTGAAGAGGATTTTCGAACGTCCTCGCCAATCCAAACCCACATAAGGACACGACACCATGCTGAACATGTGATCCGCTACACTGCCTAGTAGCCCTAGTGCGTCTGGAGAAATCCTAGATGAAAAATATGGCTGACCCCTCTTGGGCATCATCTCCTCCCACATGTGCATCTGCACATGAGTCCTTGGCCTAGCAGGATGACGGAAAAAAGTCGACCTCGTCTTTGGAAACCTCTCAAAAAATAATAAAACCAACTCTGAGGAAAAAGGGAAGTTTGACCTCCCACATATCATAGCACGATATTTGTATAGCGCTATACAAAACTGCCACAAAAAAATGGCAGACCATATTATACATCGAGGCCTATGTACCAATGAATAAACATAATACAAAAGATGGCAGATAATGTGTTCCCCATCACTAGTAAAGTGGGATATGGCATTCACTAACAGTGAGATGCACCTAACCTCCTATGCACTGAAAGAGGCAATTTTCAACTGCCCACCAAACCCCTAAAAATTAGTTGGGGATAGTACATCAACCCCAATATATCACTGAGAATACGTGATATGACTCTCAGTTGCAACACCTATTGGGACATCGATAGGTGGTGCGAGTCGAGTGCTTCAAATGCACTAGGACGTTTTTTTTTTACACTTAAAATTTCACTCAATTTTAAATTTTAATACGGTGAAAACTTAAGTTATGAAGAAGAAAGGATATTACCTAGACATTTTGTCGTCAGGAAGGCATGGTTACGACGTACTAAAAAAACTAAATTTTCCCACCGTTTGGCAAAATTCAAAATTCACGCACTGAGCAAAAGATGAAAGGAAGGAAAGAAAGGAAAGCACCGACAACATGGCACTTCAAATAGGAAAAGGTTGCACCGATGCTTTTGAGCTCTACAACACTGAAAATGGTAAAAATGATTTTTACCATCGGTAATTTTTTTTTTATAAAACCATGTTTTTGTGCACCCAATGACCAACTGCACTAGGGCATACATATTTAATGAGCACATTGGATATATTTTGTTTTTAAACATCCCTAGAATGGTGTGCATGTTTTGGGCACGTGTACACATCAGTGCATTTAATCCTACATAATGCATCGCCATACATTTTTTGAAAAAACAAAATGGCGTGAATTTTTTTGTTTAAGAATGACATGATGTGGTATAATAATAGATGCCCCGGTGCATCCAGTTTTACATAGCACACCACAAAAATTTTGAAATTAACCCTAACACGGTGCTCCGTATTGGATCACTAATGCGCAAGATACAATGGAGTACACCAGAACATATCTTTTGACACAATCCTACATTGGTGCATTAATGTTTTTTATTTAACCATATAATAGTACTCTCTACTAATAGCACACTGGTGCACCTAGTGTTAAGTTGCACACCAAATATTTTTTAAAGAACACTATTATGGTGGGTCATTATTGCTCGGTGCATCATTATTTTTTTAGTGCACTAGTAAGTATTTTTATTTATTTTAAATAACCCTACTACAGTGCACTAGTTTTGACAGAACCAATGTGCTTATTGTATAAAATTCATCGATGCGTTGTGTACTTATAAAAGCATCGGCATAAAACATCTGCTAAAACCTTCGCCTGCTCACCTTCGCTAGTATCATCCACTATAAATGGATTTTGGGCTATTTTTATAGTGGCCTCTGTAAAAACCTCCATTAGAGGGTCTTTTCCTTGTAGTGTGACTAAGGAGATAGTGCATAGGAT
This sequence comes from Picea mariana, assembly GCA_032191745.1. NCBI lineage: Eukaryota > Viridiplantae > Streptophyta > Pinopsida > Pinales > Pinaceae > Picea > Picea mariana. The sequence continues at coordinate 30,821 of JASDQU010500374.1, forward strand.
TGGAATCAACAAAGACTATTGTAGTGTGAAGCGGAATGTACTGATGAAACTTTTAAACTGCAAGGACAATTGCGAGGGAAAGCTTCTCCTCATGATTTTATTTGAGAGGGTGCCCTGAGATATTTTTGTTAATATAGTAGATTACATGTTCGTGTTGGTCATTGCCTACCTGGAAAATCACTCCTACAACTGAAACTTTTGAGGTGAATAGGTACAGGATATAATCCTTATCATAGTCTAGGGGACTAATTAAGTGTGCTTTGTTGAGTGCTTCAATGAGAGAATCAAATGCATCTTGAGCATGTTGGTCCCATTGAAATGAGACATCCCACCATAGTAAGCATAAAAATTCATGGGAACGGATAACATAATTGAGAACAAAATATCGTAAAAAAATGGCTTTTCTTTGGAGGCTTTGTAATTGGCGTAGGTTCTCGGAAGGAGGAATCTCATTGATGGTTTGGACCTTAAGGGGATCTACGGTGATTCCTTGTTGGGAGATGATGAAGCACAATAGGCGGAATGTCATGATGCAAAAGACAAATTTCAGATGGTTGAGGCGAATATTATATCGTTGGCAGCATTCAAACATGATCCGTAGATCTTCTATGTGTTGGGAGCGTTGTTTGGAATGAGAAGTGAGGTCATCCAAGTATGCGAGGATAATGTGAGAAACATCATGAAATGCATATGTCACGACATGTTGGAAGGTGGCACCTAAGTTTTTTAGGCTAAAGGGCATTATGCGATATGCAGATATGCCCCAGGGGGTAATGAATGTTGTTTTGTAGTGGTCAGCATGGTGAATTTGGATTTGGTTATAGCCAGAAAACCTGTCCATGAGTGAGAGGACTTTGTGTCCAGCACAAGAATCGATAACTTGGTCAATGAATGGGGTAGGGAATTTTTCTTTGGGACAATCTTGATTGAGATCGTGAAAGTCAGTGCACACCCTAATAGTGCCCTATTTTTTGTTGACAAGGAAAAGGTTGGAAACCCATGATGTGTATGTTATTAGGTAGATGAAGCCAATGGCATGCAAATTGTTGATTTCGAATTTGATAACCATATCTTTGGATGGGTGAAGTGGTCATTGATTTTGTTGAACAGGGGAAATATTGGGCCATGTATCAATACAATGTTCCACAATGGTTGGGTCTAACCCGGGTATCTCTGTATAGGACCATGCAAAAATATCCCGTAATTCATGGAAGAGGGAATTATATGCTATTATTTCTTCGAGAGAGTATGCGGAACAAAGAGTGACTTATTCCATGACATTAGGTTTGACGGAGATATCTATTTTAATTGTGGGGAAGATATTTTCCATATTTCCTTCTTCGAAAGCATCGGGGGCGGGTATTCAATTTTTTAACTAGTCCACATGGCCAAGGGGAATGAAATCCTTAGCTTCAATGGAATAGATAGAGGCGTCAAAGTGTGGTTGAAAGGAATTGTGAGCTAAGAAGAAGGATCATTGGTGAAAGGAATACCATGGGTAGTCTAGTGTGCATAGAGCTTCCATAATGTCTTCATCTGATTGAAAAATGAAGGAGTATAATGACTCTACAGAGGGTTGGAATGAGGAGGTGAGATTCGTGGGAATAATGGAAGAAACATTATGGAATGTGGGTGAGATGATGATTGGATATCATCATTTTTACCCAAGGTGGATGGACCTATGGGGGGGGGATTGAGGTGTTTCACTAGACTTCATGAATGTTATGATCCAAATACTCAAAACATCATAAAATAATAGAAGTACACACCATGTACAAAATTTCAACATGGAGCACAACACCAATATAGATAGGTTACACAATAACTTCTTAAAGAATAGGGGAACCCCCTCCAAATAACCCAATACCATTCATACTTCCCAATTCACATCTCAATAATGAATACATGATCTCTTATATATAGCTATTCACACTTGCACATGAGGCCCCTTTATCACTAGGTTGACCCTATTACATATGTATTTACACATTACATGTACATTTAGGCCCATATATTCCCCCCCTTGGGGTCATATCATATACATGTATCCATATATATTCCTCCCATTGGGTCATAACAATGAACCAGATATCCATACAAAAATATGGTGTATGGGGACTTGGGGTAGGGAGAATCTCACAAATGGGACTTATTAGAGAATTTGGGGGGTTTGGTGGGAGGTCTTTGCATCTTGGTAGAATGGAAATGGCCAGTGAGGTCAAAGGAAGGAGGTTGGACCTTGAAGGGGTATGTTGGGATGGTGGTGGGTGTTCTATATGCACTAAAAACACACTAAAACCCCTCAATTAAATTGTCAACCCGGGGTAAGTAAACTTAGAGTTGTAGCAAAATATATGCCAAGGTAGAAGGGCTGGTAGTAGTATAGTCTAAATAAGGAAGTGGCTATCTAAAGGCTAATCTATCCAAGCAAATCTATCTAATGTTCAAACCTTACTAAGGAATTCAAACTATTTACCCTAAGTAACCTTTGAACTGGGGATCGATGGATAGTTATAGGAAAGCAAATGAAAACCCTACTTAAAGAAAACTAGTTCAATCATAACAATAAGAAAAAGCAAACTATCTAAAGCAATAACAATGGCAAAACTACTTGTAATTAACCTACTAAAATTCAATAAGCAACTATCTTGTGGAAGCAAGTAAATAAACAAGAAACTACCCTATCAAAGCAAAAATAGACAAGTAAGCAACTAACCTATTAAATCAAGTAAACAACTAACTAGCCTAAGATAACTTCTACAACAAGTAAATTGATCAATAAGCAACTAATTAAGCTAAGAAACAAGTGAACTCTATTCTTAAATTAAACTTCACAACTACTTCTAATTTATGAAAGAAAATCTACTAAATTGAAAGCAAGAGGGATTAACAACTAATCTTTAAACTATGATAAGAAAACTACTCTTTAATCTACCAAAGCAAGAAGACTATCTATCCTACAAAAGCAAGGAACTATCTTCTAATCTATGAAAGCCAGGAAACGATTGTTTACTCTATGAAAGCAAGAAAACTATCTTCTACTCTTATGAAATTCAATTGCATTCTATATTACTTAAGTAAATTCATACTAAGATTCATAACTAAAATCTAAATTCAATAATCAACTTTGAATTGAAATTGCAACCTAAATCTAGAAAAGGAAATTGCATGAAATAAGTTAAACTAATCCTATTTTAACAAATTGAATTGCAATTGGAAAATGCTCATAAAGACATAATCTTAAATCCTATTTCTATTTCAGCATATAACAAGATAAGCAAACTAAGAACTAAATAAGAAAACTAGATAAGCAAATTAAATAACAATTAAATAAGCAAGCTATAAATACAAACTAAACTAAAAATTATCCATCCATTGAAATCTGTTAAAGAAACTATTAATTATGTTCCACTCTATTTTAACTCTGTTTTAGACTCTATTTCAGCATGTAGAAATTCTAGCTATCTTCTAATTACATACAAGGGTTAGTGTCTAAGCTTGCAAGATTTCTCCTATCAATTAAAAATCCATGTTCTAATTACACTATCCTTCATAATAACCTGCAAAAAGAAACTTGAAACAGTTAAACTTATGGACAACATTTACACAATAAATAAAAAGAAGATAAAAACACATATACAGAAAATAGAAGAAATAACAATTACACTACTCAAATTCACAATAAAACTAGCTAAATATTCACCCAGACTGCTGGTGGGCCCCCCAGAAAATCATGGCTACTCTTAATATGTGAATCACGAGCTTCAACAACACAATTTCAACATTAAAATGAAAAACACAGTCTTACACAGTTTGGCAAAGCAAAACAGAGTTAAAATTTTTCTTTCTCTCTAACTCTCTATTCCTGACTTCTTAACTATTGTCTGACCACTAAGGTGGTATTTATAATCTTTACAAACTAACAGGTCAATTACTGGAGGGTCGATCTTCTTCTAAAAAAAGTAAATTGCATTTAAGATTCCCTAACTGTCGAAATGAGGTGAGCCAATAATCACCCAACATAACAACCCAAATCGATTTGTCAAGAGTTCAATAGCTGGAGGCCACGAGCATGAGCAAAACCCATGTCTCGGATTCACCCATCGTTGGCTGCCAATATCATAACCACCAAATCGCCCATCATTTTTGTCCAGGACGGAGTGTCGGATGGAGTGTTGAATGGAGTACCTGACTGAGTGTCAGATCGAGTACCCGACTGAGTGCCGGAAGAAAAAACAAGCTGTGATTTTTCCCTGTGACACCAAAAATTCAAATAAGATTCCTGGAAACATAAATCATACTGAATTACACTCAAGATCATCATAAAACATGAGTTATGCATACTTGGTGTGGATCATAGCGATTTGACACAAAATCTCTTTAAAAACTTCTTCAGAACATGAAAACGCATATAGACATTTGGAAAAAAGGATCTAATTAACATCATAAAATTGGTCATATCACAGGCCCAACATTACCCCCACACCTAAGATTTTGTAGGTCCCACTGCAAATAAAAATAAATTGACCTCCATGACTAAACTTGCGAAGGAGGGGGTGTATTATCTTTAGAAGCTTCTCCCTCTTGCCTGGGGGATTTTTTCTTGGGACTTTTATGATGTTTCAATTGCATCCAAAGAATATTATTGGTGGCATTCATATCATCAACCCAAAGCTGTAGAGAATTCATCTTGGCTTGTAGGACAACGTTATCATGGTGTAAATGACGACTCAGTATTTCATTCTCTCTAAGTTTTAACTARAGGTTTTGGAGTTTTTGGAGGYTGTTGATGACATGTGAGGAAGCCTTGAGATGTATATTATACCCTTTATCCTTTAAACCATGAAAAACAACAATTTTACCTCTGCAAAATTAGTTCCAAAAGTGACTTCCCAGAAGCGCAACAATTCTGTCCTGGCGAACTTGTRAAAAATAGGTATCAAAGTGACACTTGTAACTACAATACAATAAATCCTGTGTAAACACTGAGAGATTTTTTTGTTTTTTAATATGTCCTTGATAAAAACCTCTCTTGGTTTTCAAAAATTCACTTCTAGTTGTTAGGGAAACACAAAAGGACAACATGACTAAAACAAAAAAAACAGAGTATTTAATTTTCTGAAAAACTAGGCCTCTAAGAGAATTGAATATATCCCAAACCATAACATATATTAAAATCCTGAGAGGGGTTATTTTGTTTTATTATGTTAGAAACCAAAACCTCCTCTCGGTTTCAAAATTAATTTCCCATTTGTTCATAATCTCAGCTTGAAGTTGGTTACTCAAAACTTGCAGAAGTGCAACGTGCTCATAGTAGAAGCGCAGTGTGGTCTTTGAGAGGGAGTTTGGAGGCCTTCCCAGAGGATTTTTGTTCTGAAAGTGGTATGGTTGGAAATTTTATGATGTCTTCTACACAATGGAACCATCAAGGATTGCAAATGCCTTCTCCAAACCTATGAAACACTGACTTGAAGTCAAGTTGTCCAAATGTGCAAAAACCCTCCTATAGCGACTGTATTTGGGGGATTTATCTCAAATAATAACACATGTGCATAAAATTAAGGAGGTTTTTGTTTCTTGGTATATTATTGACAAAAACCTCTTTCACTTTTGTCAAATTAATCTTCCTTAATTTAGAAACCAATTTTGAAGTAGAACTTTGACCAAGACAATTTTTTGAAAATTTATGACAAGGAATGATGACATGACCATGATGAAAATTTATGACCCGTATGAATGGAGGGAGTACTAATGACACCTAGACACACCAATGACCATTTTACAACCAAGATATGTCAAATTTTATTTTGAAAATATAACAATTTGACCTAATAACCCTATCAATCACATGAAAGAGTAAATTTGATCACTGGTGACTGACAAAACTGACAAATACTAACAAAAGGATTGGTTTATACTGGTAGGCATGGTGAAAAAGATCATTTTTATTTCCTTTCATCGATCTATAACAATTCAAACAACTGTTCCTCTTTTCATAAGCTTGTAATACAGATGGCAGTAAGTATTTAGCAGTTGTTATCGCTTTGTATTTGTCACAAAGAGTAGTTAACTATAAGAAATCTTCTATAGAATAAACATAAAAATTCACAACAAGATTATAACACACACAATGATGCCAACATCATATAATTTAGCATACCAATACAAACAACTACTGATACAATATCCCAAGACATTGTAAAAAGACAGTATGAAAGAATTTTGATAGAAATCCTACTTCCTCTTCTCATGGGTTTGCTATACAAATGAAAAGTTCTTAGCATTTTTTAGCTCAGGAAACTCCCCCCAGTCTAATATATGGCATGTCTTCATGCCATGAATTAGCAATAGGATTCTTGGTCTTTACTTTTTTTAGAGGGGGTTTAGCAATAGTCTTCTTGGTCTTCTTACCCGATGAGGTTGCAGGGGTATCAACAAGTTTCTTGGACTTTTGGTCTGGTAAAGGAATAGCTTGAGCATGAGGGTTTGGGTGGAGTAACAATCCCTAGATCAAGAGTCTTCTTGCTAGTCTTGATTGTAATATGAGGGTTTGCAAATTGGTAAATGAACTCATCCCATGTTTTCCCAAATTCAGCTAAGACAAGTAGTTTGATAAGGCCATGGTGAAATAAGTTGTTATGGGGATTAGTTTCATTCTTCCTTACTTGGGAATACATCTTCTCAATAATCTTTAAGAAGTAAAATGGAAAATTCATTGGCTTATTGAACTAAAAGTGAGCTAATAATCAAAAGTCACAGGCTTTAAAGAAAAAATATCTACCTTCACATGTAATCAATATGGTGATGACTATGAGAGGGTTGATTAGATCCTCTTTTATCCACTCCTTGGAGTATCCCTTAGCTCCAGAGATGTTCTGAAATTTGGTTTTGAAAACCTTGTTATAGCTTGCTCTTGGAAACTAGTGGTGTTTAAACCAATGGTCTCCAACTCTTGGGAGCTTTGTGGCTGACGAAATTGATTCCCCAAAGACCATGAACACAGTAAATAGGAGCAGAGGCAGGCTAAGAGTGTTCAATTATTATTTGTTTTTCCATCGTGCTCACACAATCCATTCCTCTATCTCGCATTCTATAAGGCATGTAATCATAACTCTGTAATGAATAGTTTGTAACGAAAATAAACCAGTTAAGTGGTCTGTTAAGGAAATGTACATCAGTTTATAACACACAGGGAATTAGCATTTCAAAAATAAAATAGTTGTTGATATAATAGCATGTATTATGAAAACAACACACATAAATTTTTACAAAGATTTGCTTCTTCTAGGAAATGTTATCATTAGTCAACTCATGAACCCCTCCCCCACACCTAAGTATTGTGACACCTCACAATAAAAAATATAGGAAACCAGACAGTTCTCCCAATAGCTGAAGATTTACAGCTTGTTAAGTGTAGAGATAAATTTCACACATTGGTTTGACGAGACGATTAAAAGATGGCCCCACCTATAGGATAAGAGATCCTATATATAGATAAGAAGAGGCAGGGAAGAGAGTTTCAAGATAGTCCCAGAGTTAGTTCCCAATGGAAAGTTTATGGAATTCATTAACCTTAGATTAACCATACATACTTCATGTCAGCTTTGTCTACAAGTAATGTCGTACATCAGGACAAGTTTAAATTTATTATTATTTTTTTGTCAGATTATCATCCTCGCTAGGTAGAATGCCCTACTGCCAGCAAGCCTGTTCAGTACTCCAGTGGGTTTACCTTATCATACCACAGGCCGGTACCCACTGTCAGCAGACCTGTTCAGTATCCTGGCGAGTTAGCCTCTTACACACTTAGAGACTGGCCCTCCATCTTTTAAGATTTTAGTATAAGATTGCTTTATGCAAGAATATGGGGGGACAACTCTGAAAACAAATTTTTCTTTCTTTTTTCAATTGGGATGGTATTTATGTTAGAGGATGACTTTCTATTATATTATTTAGTGATTGTCTCGATGTATGGGGTACTTAAGTGAACGTGGCCTATCTAAAGATATGATATAATCAAGCTATTTAGTGTGTAGTGGATGGTACCATTGAGAAATAATAGAAAGATATCTCTAGGCTCAACTCACTTTCTTCTTTTGTAAGTTATTGTGATGTTTCCATGACTAGCAACTAATCAAACCTCCTTGTTACTCTTTAATAAATATATTTTACTCACTTACTCAGGTTTCTAGGAGAAACTGTACGAGAGACCTCTAAGCTTGATGGTTACGGTGTCACTTCCATATATAGTGGTGAAGGTTCAATAGAGACTTCTTCTTAAGATGCCTTGAGAAAAACAAGATGTAAATCTTTTTCAAAAACATGGATAACTACAACATGTCATTATTCATTTGATTCTTTGCAGACAACAAGGTTCAAGTATAACAATGTTTTGAAGAAAAAATATTCTTTTATATCTCCTTGAAATTGTCTACCCTTGGTGATATAAATACCTACAGAAATCTCTAGGACTATTTATCAAAAACCACACTCTAAAATATCAAAAACTAATAAGATCAATGAGATCAATTCACTCGAACATGTATCTCATAGTTCTTTTATTAAAAAGAAAACATAAAATGAGGTTGCATTAGACTTTTAAGATAAACTAACAACATGCAACTTTTATTTACTATCCTACCCTACCTAAAAAGAAAGGAAAAATCTTTATTCAAGTGTAAGAACTCTTCCAATGTAACCATGTACAGAGAAAGATAAGAAACATACTCATATCCATACATGAAAAAATTACCGCAATGATTACCTGGATATGAAGACCAAGCCAACCTACTTCTTTTGGCATCAGAAGGTGTTGAAGAAGAGAATAATATTGTGGCCTAATGACCTCTTGAAACCAAATTTCAATGTAATCTTGATGTTCATCAACAATAATTTATATGCTCTCCTTCATCATGTTATGCAGATCCTCTTCTTCTGGATGATTGATTTATGAAGTACATAAAGGATCTGCTGAAATGGATGTTGAGAACTCCTCAATATTAGGTCTTAGTGATTTCTCTCCGCTAGTTGTAGTCCATAATGTTTCATCTTCCTTTTCATTTTGGCAAGGAAAATCAATTTGTAGCTCATAGAACCTTGATTCTTCTAATATTTCTGGAGAGGTATTCAAGTTCTTGGCTATTGTCAATATGTGTTCTTCCTGAGAAGAAGAGATCCCAGTTGTTTCTAGGATTTGAGAGAGTTCTTCCAAACTAATGGTCACCTTCGAATTCATTCTCCTGGTGGTGTTAATAAAACAAAGGTTGTGTTGGTTGATTCTGCAGAGGGATCGAGTGGTCTTGCCTCATGTCCCACTATTACTGATGCTTCAACTTTTGTTCTATAATGCTCCCTGTTTTATTTTCTTTAGAGACTACTTTATCTCTTTGGGTTGAGCTAGATCATGTTGTTCAGTATTGGTCTGCGGAGTTTATGAGTGGAACATTCCTTCCCCCAAAAAGGTCAGAAGGAACCTTGGTTGAAAGGTATGATTTATATTTAATGTATCTACCTTTTGGGTCTCTAGGTCTATTCATGAAAGTAAACAAAAACAAAAAGAAAAACTACCATTGGGTTTGGGGGATCCTGCAATAGCAGATGCGCAGGTTCTTACCTCTCGTCTTAAAGTTCCCCCGCCACCAAACTAATGCTAAGGTTTAGAAATGATCTAATTCCCACCTCGAGACAACTTCCCGGAAATGGCGCCAAAAATGGTGGGTGTTCTATATGCACTAAAAACCCTCAATTAAATTGTCAACTCGGGGTAAGTAAACTTAGAGTTGTAGCAAAATATATTCCAAGGTAGAAGGGCTTGTAGTAGTATAGTCTAAATATGGAAGTGGATATCTAAAGGCTAATCTATCTAAGCAAAGCTATCTAATGGTCAAACCCCACTAAGGAATTCAAATTATTTACCCTAAGTAGCCTTTGAACGGGAGATCGATGGATAGTTCTAGGAAATCAAATGAAAACCCTACTTAAAGCAAACTGGTTCAATCATAACAATAAGCAAAAGCAAACTATCTAAAGCAATAACAATGGAAAAACTACTTGTAATTAACCTACTAAAATTCAATAAGAAACTATCTTGTGGAATCAAGTAAATAGACAAGCAACTACCCTATCAAAGCAAAAATAGACAAGTAAGAAACTAACCTATTAAAGCAAGTAAACAACTAACTAGCCTAAGATAACTTATACAACAAGTAAACTAATCAATAAGCAACTAATTAAGATAAGAAAAAAGTGAAATCTATTCTTAAATATTCACCCAAACTGCTGGTGGGCCCCCCAGCAAGTCGTGGCTACTCTTCATATGCGAATCACGAGCGTCAACAACACAATTTCAACATTAAAATGAAAACGTAGTCTTACAAAGTTTGGCAAAGAAAAACAAAGTTAAAAATTGTCTTTCTCTCTAACTCTCTATTCCTGACTTCTTAACTATTGTCTGACCACTAAGGTGGTATTTATAATCTTTACAAACTAAAAGGTCGACCACTGGAGGGTCGATCCTCTTCTAAAAATAGTAAATTGCATTTAATATGCCCTAACTACCGAAATGAGTTGAGCCAATAATCGCCCAACATAAAAAACTAAATCGAGTTGTCAAGAGTTCAATAGATGGAGGCCACGAGCACGAGAAAAACCCATGTCTCTTATTCACCCATCGTTGGCCGCCAATACCATAACTGCCAAATCGCACATCATTTTTATGCAAGATGGAGTGTCGGACAGAGTGCCAGATGGAGTACCGGACTGAGTGTTGGATGGAGTACTAGACTGAGTGCCAGAAGCAAAAACAAGCTGCGATTTTTCGTTGTGACACCAAAAATGAGAATTATATTCCTGGAAATATAAAAACATATTGAATTACAGTCAAGATCATCATAAAACATGAGTTATGCATACCTAGTGTGGATCATAGCGATTTGACACAAAATCTCTTCAAAAACTTCTTCAAAGAATGAAAACGCATATAAACATTCGGAAAAAGGGATCTAATTAACGTCATAAAATCGGTCATATCACAAGCCTAACACATGGCTAGGAGGGGGATTTTTCAAATCCTGGTTCACCGGAGTTTGTACCTGTGGTGTAATGGGTGGGATGGAATCCCTATAGTGTGCTTGTCCCTCAATAATGAGTGGGAATATATATGTGTAATGATCCATCTGGTAACATAATGCACAGGGGCATTGCAAATTCTCATTTATTGATGTGGAGACATAGTAAATGGCTTGCATGTTAGTGGCAGTGTGGGTAGCTTGAGAGGGCTCTGGAAATGGTGTTTGTCTTACTTCTCTTAGAGTCTCTCGATAGGTAGGGACAGTCGGGAAATGATGTGTGTAATGAATATATTCCATGCATAGGGTGCATGTGTGGTTGGTACGCAGACCCTTCATCTTTATGGAAGAGGATTATGTTGGGGTCAGTGGAATTATGGTGTAGGGAGTAGAGGTGTTTCTTTGGGAAGATGAATGAGATTGCATAGTTTAGGAAATACATGGTAAATGTGGCTCGTGTGTCCAACAGTAATCAAAAGTGTACATGGGGTTTGGATTCATGGTGGGGAAAGGAGTGTGGGTTCTTTATTTCTCCTGGTGCCTCATTGGTTGGTGGTATTTCTCCCATCATGAGTATCTGGGTTTCCTGTAGTGGTAGTATTTCCCCCAATTGTGTGATAGGTTGGGTAAGTGTGTGGTTGAGACACTAGTTGTGGACCTAAAACTACGGGTTGAGGTGGGAGAGATGAGCCTGGTACCATAGTTGGTGGTTTGAAATACCATACAGGGATAACTATCACCATATTTGGTAAGGTGAGGGTAGCAACAACCTGGTATATTTTTACTCTGGGAGGGGGATAAAAGAAGGGCATTTGGATAATGGATTGTAGCATTGTTTTCCAAATAGGGAGTTGACCCATCTTGGATAGGTTGTTGGAYAATTATTACTGGGAAGAATATAAGGGAGATGCCTCGGTAAGAGCTTGTGGTGTAGAAGTAGGGGTGGGGTTCGAAGATTCCTCTAGGGGATGGTAATCGGGAATGTCTCTTCCATATGAGAAAATGACACAGACTTGATCTATGCTTGGGGTGGGAGGGGTGTATCCTTGGTATGAATCGATTAAGGATAGCTCATGAAAGATTCATGGTCCGATGTCTACCATGGGTGAAATTTCAACACTCGAACAAATAAGTCGAAGGATGTTATCGATGTGCCTTGACTGATTAGATTCATAATTATGAGTCATTTGGTCAATGGTGACGATCTTCCCATTGTGAGGGAAGAGGATGGTGTGAAATACAGAAGAAGCTACTACTTGCATGGCGTACAGGTAGCTTCATCCAAAAAGGATATTGTAATCCAATTGGGCATCTATAAATTCAATGTCAATGAGGATTGTTTTCCCCCCAATTCTATGGGCACATTTTTATAAAGGCCTTCGGGTTGGGAGGGTTGACCATCGTAAGATTTGAGGGTGATTGTCAAGGGAACTACATCGTGTGATCCCATTTGTTTCCATACGTGTTTGGACATAATGCAAGTGGATGCCCCCTCATCAATGATGCAAAGATGGACGATGATGTTTCAAATCCTGACAGGAATTTGGAAGGAAACTAATAATGGAAGACATGGATCATATTTGTCTAAGTCGAAAGTGGTTAGACAGTTGTCTAAAGGGTCTATTGACCCCAACTGTGAAACAAAATCCTTTCTTTAGGTAGGGAATGTCTGAAGAACCTCAAGTAATGACATGACAATGGGCGATTGTGCAAGGGCATCAAGAAGGTTGTAGTTGTGGGGTGGCCCAGGCATGTGGGTTATGCATGTTCCTGCGTAGTGGTGTGCAAGGAATTCGGGTGGTGGCTTCAATGTTGGGACGAGGGATCATTAGAGGTTGCTCGATTAGTAATTGGAGGGACTTAGAGGTGGTGGGAGGGGAGTCATATGGTATGTTGTATTTGTGGTTGCGAGTTTGTAAGAGGATTTCCTCTTTCATAGTGAGGAGGATGTTGCGATACGTTGAATTATTAGTTTGTGGTTGTCCAGGTTGAGGGAACTATCCTGTCCATTGTGGGTGGGGAGAATTTTTTGGTTGTGTGTTAATAACACCTTGGTGAGGGATTGGGTTTTGTAATATCATTGGTGGTGGTGGTGGCATGTAGTTGGGAGGTACCTGCTATGTCCCTTGGGGTCGGGGGGGCGTGGGGGATTCATAGCTTCCTTCATTCATTTGTAATCATCTATTTGGGGGAAAAGATGGGTGTAATGGACATATCCACCACATAATGCACACAGGAAATTGGGTCGAAGGTTATTATTCCTTCCTTGGCATGGTTGTCCGTTTTTAATTCCCCTTGGGGGTTTTGGTTAGCCTAATATTTGGTTGCCCCCAGATGGGGGATTTTGTTGTTGGGGATTGTCCCGTTGCCCTTCGTTTATATTCTTTCATTTTAGTCGGTTGTTGTTGGGTTGATGAGAGGGATTGTTCGTATTCAATTGCTCAAAAGATTGAACTTGTTGAATAGGAGAGGATTGGATAAAATTTACCCTTTCCTGATGTTGGCCATCTGTTGGGAAAGCAAGTTGAGTAGGACTAGGTAAGGGGTGGTAAGGGTTACCTCGGGGAGGTCCGTACTAGTTGTATGAATTAGAGTTGCCTCAATTAGGGTTAGTATTATATGTTGTGGATGGAAAAGGGCATGGATGTTGTACATGTACTGGGTGAGTGGGGGGTGTAGGTATTGGTCGTCCCATGTTTGGAGGGGKGTGTGTCATGAATGGTGATTGATGTGGTGTGGGATGGTAGTATGGGTTTCCCCCATATGGTGGTTGGTATGGATTGGCCCCAAATGTGGGTATCAGTTGAGTGTGTGGGTGTGTATGGGCCATACACCAAATTAACCCATTGACAACATGTGWTGTTCTTGGTTTGTCTTGACCAAATAGTAGAGGGCGAGGCGCATCAGGTAATATGGTATAAATGTACCTCGATTGATATTAAATTAAGTCAAACTATCGGGCCTTGGTGATGGCCTTGTCATTGTTGTGGTGTGGTATTTGCTTTGTAAATACTTCTTCTTCTGCACCATTCATGGATGTGATCGAAGATATGGATGGTCGAGGTTTGTTTGAATTCAAATAGGATTTCCAAGTCGGTGTCATGACACATTGAGAGTTGGAATAAGGATAAGAAGGATTTTTCCAATGAATCAAAAGTTGAGTGGGACTCGTATTTCTCATCCACATACCACTTAGCGGAGGGACCAGTGAGCATTCTTTGGAACAATCGTAAGAAAAAATAATCTTCCATAATGCTATTGGAAGAACACCATAGGTGGAAATACATAATGTGATTAGTTGGGTCTTCTCCAAGTTTGCCTTCGAATTTGGGAATGTCAAAAGGTAACTTAGTGGGCATATTTGGCCAAGTGGGGTCATCTAATATGGGATCATTCTTTAATTTGGTCAAATATGGTATATTGAGAGATTCCAAGTATGGCATGGAAGGGGGATTACCATCCATGGTATGTTTTGGTTGATAAAATGTTCCTTGTGAGGATGGTTGGGAGCTTTTACCTTGCGATGAAGGTTGAGTTCCTCCTCCTTGTGGTGGAGGACTAGTAGGTGAAGTGCTCTGGATAGTGGTGACAAGAAAGGTTGATCCAAGCAATGCAGATCCTAGAAATGTAGCACTAATTGGTGTATGTGATGGTTGTGTTGATGTATGATCCAAGTGGGAGATACCTCCCAAAATTGGGGGGAGGTTTTTCAAGCGTCTAGAATGACGGGGATGTTGTGGTTCCCTTATGATTCTGGACTATGTGTGGATGTGTGATGATGGTGATGAGAAGAACTAATAGAATAATTTCTTTACAATTTACCATAAAAATGTATTCATGAATTGCATGCAATCAAACATTGACAATCATACATATAACAAAAATGAAACTAGTAGTTTGGTTGTTTTTCTGACTCCACGTGGGGGAATATAAAAAAGAATGCATGTGTCCTATCTGATGTAATTTCCTTCCTCTCAAATAGAACTAGGACTCCAAAAAATCACTCAACAATGGGGTCGGAACTCACTTGAGGAGATACTAGTGAAGGGATGAACAATTAGTTATAATGAGGGGTGAAGGGGTCATATCCCGAAAGTACTAGCGATATTTCCCAACAGTCATTCAAAATATGATTGAGGTGTGATTGCAGCCCATAACCACCACCTTGGGTAGATAAGACATATAATTTGACCATTGAGTCACCTCAATCAAGCATGACATTTAGATTTCCAGCTTCAAAAATCGATCATAGGTTGGATGCTTTCCAAGGGTTGGGTGACCCAAGGAGGCACACACATAAAAACTGAACGTAGGCCTTCGACCCTTCATAGTTGTCTCTATTCCTTATGGTGTAGGAATGCTTGATTGGGAGGATTTTGGCATTCTATTTTGGAACTTTCTAAGTTTCAATGAAAAAATGATGATGGGGAGTTATTTGGATGCCTATCCCCAAAATTGTAACTTAAACTACCAAATTATTGTGTGTTACTCCTATGGAGGTTAGAAGTGGTTTGATTATGGTTTCTTTTAGGATATGAGAGTGGGTTGTGAGGTTGGAGTCATGAGCCAACCTCATTGATTAAAAATGGTTTTCACAAAAATATGTTTACTAAACAAATGAATCCCTTCTGATCCTCCCAGATCGCTTATGAGCATGAGAAGTGCATACTATGGTTTCAAGTATCTAATGAAAAATATTTTGAAAATGTGATGTTTTTATAACCCTAATTTTCACCAAACATGCATACCTAGCAGCAGGCCATCTTACTTACTATTTTTGCCAAGCCAATATTGAATAGCTCTTCTTAAAAACCAAATTTTTGAAGATGTACGTGCCTTGCACCACTATTGCCCGCATATGTACGCTAGTTGCACCTCTATTTCCCATGTACGTACACTAGATGCACCATTACAACCCACATATACCCACAAAAGTTGCAAAAAATAAAAAGTTGCGAGGGAATACGGGCTTTTGGGTAGTTTTGTAACCAATTGACCACCCATAGCCCATCACCTATCCGAATAACTATCTTTTTGGCATATAAAAGAAGGTATTGGGGTCCCATTCTAAGGAGAAGCATGAAAGCAGTGAAACTCTGCCCACTTCCTAATCCCCCCTTGCCCCAAAAATTTTCAGCCACATTGTGAGTTTGAGCAAGAATTCCCCATTCTTGCCATTTTTTCCTCTTCTAAAAACTATGCCTATACTCTAGAGAGAAGTGTGAGAGAAGAAGGATATGTGGAAGCAGTTGGAGCTTGGTGAAGAGGATCCCAGGAACGGGTTTGAGGAGCAGTCGCCAATCTCGTTTTGTAAGTGATATTATGAGATTAATATAAAGAAGTACTTTTGTTGTCCCGCCATATGATGTGTTTAATTTGTATGATTGATTTAAATTTTGTCATGACATCTAACCCATTAATCCATATATAGAATGCTTGTTCATAGTTTCTTGTTTGTCTTTTGGTGAATGCAGGTCAGCCTTGGGAGGATATTTACAGTCGAGAAATGACCGAATGCATTGGGATCGACAACGGACACAGAGTTCAAGGTAAGACTACCGGATCCCTATACTTTGTACTTTATATATGAATGTGGGGTGTTGTCGGGATAGTGGTTAAGAGTAGGATACTTTATATAATTAGCTCTACCTACACTTTAGAACCCTAGTGTAGTCCGTAGGGGGGTTTTCCCACTATAGCAGAATTGTCGACCATACTGGGAAGGCTCTAGGGTTTTTAAGGGATTTATGTTTTTGGGTATTTTTAATTGATTTATTTACTGGTTTTTGAGTTTCAGTAAGTTTCAGTGTCTTTATGGGATTCTGGTCTTTCATACCAGTACTCCCTACCTATGCTTGACTGTTAATTTTTCTTTTTTTAGAGAAGTCACAAAGGTGTACACGGCCTACAGTGAGTCTTCACGCGTACATATGTGCCTTATCTTTGGAAAACCCACGTACATACGAAGGCTATTAAAGTATCAGTTGTGTGCCCATGTCAGGAAAATATTTTTAAAGAAGAGGAAATCATCCTCTTCCCTGTGAAGCCATTTTTCTTAGGGGTTTTCTTGATTTATCCCTGGTCTATGTTTCATACAGTCTTTGGCCTAGGTATGATAGCAGTTAGCTTTTTCTTTATCAAGATTTCTTGGGTTTTCTCTTGATTAGGGTTTGAGACAAGTTTTGTGAGTTTTTCTGATTAACTTGTTCAGTATTGTCAGTAACTCTCTGTGAGACGTAGTAGACCATAAGTTGGTTTTTGGTCTCATCTTATCTTCACTTTTCCCTTTTTACTTTCTTTATAAGAAAATAAAAGAATTCATTTTCAAGTTTCTTATTTTGGAGCATAAAAAAGAAGAAGAAATTTCCAGTTTCTTGTTTGGTTAAGTAGTTAAGTTAGTTGTTTTTTCAGGAAGAAGAGTGCTTTCTTAATTTCTTTACTAAATACTTAGGACTTTAAGTAGCTCGCAGTTGAGAAAAATTCAATTTTGATTTTTTATTTTAAAATATCTTAGAGAGAAACGTTAGTTAGAAAAGTTAGTTAAAGAGTGTTCAATTTGCAAATCTTTGTTTATTAAAAAAGAAGTAATTTTGTTTCCAGCATTTGTTCTTCTCTTTCGTCTCTTAACGAACACCATCAGTTTCATTTACGTTCCTATGACTTAAGATAAACCACTTAAAATTAATGCTTAATTAAAATTAATCAGACTTTGTGTTTGTAGGGTCCATTAACTAGATTAGGCTAGAGCCTTGATTTAGGTTGGAGAGGAAACTCCTCAAGGCTATGAAACAAACATAGGAGTCTGTGCTAGGGAGTGAAAAAGTCCAGTAACGTGGAAACTATCTGGGACCCCCATCTAACACAAGGGATAAACATGAGGTTGCGTGCAAAAAGGTAGCAGAGATAACCCCTCTAAAGCCAGACCAATCGTAGTGGAGGAACGCATATAGAGGACTTGTCTTGGGATTACGTTGATCGCATTTGCGATGAAGCTTCATGGGTCTCGAATCCGTTTGAGGTCTTCAGTCGTCTTTCAGAACACTTTCTTTCGATACCCTTGATAGATTTCATGCTTGATACCCTGCTCATTTCGGTCCACCCGACTGTCGATTGTACCTGCCTGATAGTCGTTCACGAGCTGGCAACCTAATTGCCTTTGATTTCAGGGACTTACATAGATGACTACGAGGGTATACCATGATACCTAGGGTAGACATCAAGCCACACTTTGCAGAGTATACCTAGAGGGTGCTTCTGTGTTTGAGTTGCACTTGCACCAGTAAGTTTCTCTAGTGTTGGTTGTTGTAACTACTCTTCCAACTAGTAATAGTGGTTTTCTTGTTGTATCTCATAGGAACTTTTTCTAGTGTGTGTTTTAGTCTTCAACGATAGAAATCCTTAGTGTGTTTTTGATCCTCTCACACAGTGGAAGATCAAGAKCTCTGCCAGTCATGGAGGCTTTTGGGCTTGCCTCCGGTTAACTTGGAGCCACTACTGCCACAACGTAGGAAAAGACTTGACCAAGAAGGGTCATTTGAGGCGACTGGGCCACAGRAAACTGTACCTAAGCCATCTCCAAGAGGAGAACATTCATTTTCGRAGGGGCCAACTATTTCTGACCTTGGAGAGGAAGCTCTCGGTCTGCATAAATCTCTGATCACTGACTTGTCGACGCCACTCCTAATACAGATTKCCCCTCCAAGGGTAGCATATCACGAGCGTCAGATAATCCTACAAGAAKCAATGGAAGAAAATGATACTACTTCGTTAGGGAGTCCTCATACTCCCTCTATAGATGCCACAATTGGGGGCGTTCCACCTCCTAACTCACCTTCGTAGGTTTGGGMCACTATGGTCTCGACCACCTCTACCTCGGGCAATGGTCTGATTCTGTCGATGGCGACGATCATTGCATCATTTACGCAGAGTGTGACGAGCCCTCCATTTTCATACGAGATTCCCAACTTTGACACGAACTCAGCCTCTCCTACTCCACTTTATGGACTTTGGGTCTGGGGGCAGGGAGCTTGAACGATCCTCTACATGGGTCCATGGGGGGCACCTCAGCCCCTTATAATTCTTTCCCTTACGGCGAGGGTCATATACCTCTGTTGTCTCCTTCGCTCGATGACACTTCTCAGTAAATCATTTGGCCGACCATGAACTACAACATGTCCAGAGTAGGTAGTCAAGGACCTTCTTCTAGTACCACACCGGTGGGTTCTTTATCGTTCTCTTTGTTCGACATGTTTGGTAACAATGCATTCTCGTCAGCTTCCATGTCGGTCGGGGGAAACCCTGGTTTTGGATCACAAATCCTGCACAGGATACTATTCCTACACATGGGGCACACACTTCTCAAGGACCTTGGAATCTGTGGTAGGGATTAGTTCCCTCGTCATAGATGTCGACCGGGGGAAACCCCTTCCATGGTCAATGGAACCTCAGGAAAGACTCAAGACCTATGCTCGTCAGATCAGTAGGGGGAACCCTTTCCAGAACCTTTGGAACACTACATCAGGAGCAATCCCTTCTCATCCCTCAATGTCCTACTACGTGAGTCATACGATGACCTCTCAACAAGTGCAACATCTGAATGTTGGCCTAGGCCATGGTTTTTACCAGAACCCAGGCCAGTAGCCTAACTTTTCCTGGCAACCTGGTGCTAGCCAAAACCAAGGCTCCTATTCTCCTATACATACTCAACAACCTAAGATACTGTTTCTGGCAACTTTGCATTTTCGAGACTTGTCAAGATTATTAAATGAACTGATCTGTCACGATTCACGTTGGCCTTCCATGCCGACCAAGTTTCCCTCAGACATTCCAAAGTTTGAAGGAAAGCCTAACGAAGATCCAGGCGATCATGTGACCATTTTTCATCTATGGTGCTTGCACAATTATTTGAGGGACAACTCCGTTCAGTTGCGTCTATTTCAACGCACTCTTATCAGGAGTTCCATGAAATGGTATATCGAGCTCGATCTCTCAATATACTCTACTTTTGGCAAATTGGAAATGGTTTTCTTAAACCATTTTCAATTACCTGTGAGATACGATGCCAACACAAAATTGTTGGCCAACTTTGAGCAGACAAAGCCTGTCCATATCTCTGATCACATCCAAGAATGGAGGTGCTGGAAGAGTTTGATTAAAGTGCCAGTTCCACCAGCATTCCTCTTGGAATGGTTCCTTAAGTGTTTTGTACCCCAGTTATCCAGAGACGTAGCAAAGTCGGGGGTCTTTTCGGAGGAAGAAGCCATAATGAGAGCTCAACAACTAGACATGATTTACTCTCAATATGGTTTTCTTTACAAAGTTTTACCAGATGCACCACGGTCTATTATTGATAAGACCAGACATAAGTCTAGACCACATGCTGACGACATTGTTGGTTCAACACAAGAAAATACCACTGATTCGTTGTCAAACCAATTGCAACAATTGTCAATACAGTAGACAGTGGCCAACCCAACTCCTAGTTCAACTACTCCCCCTACTCAAATGTCGGATGTACACAGCGTGCAATCGACAAACCCAAAGACCAACCAACAAGCTGAAGGGAAGAAAAAGTAGTGAAAGAAGGATAAGGGGGATAAGAAACCCACCAATAATGCTAGTGGGGGAAACACAGAGAGAAAGAAGTCAAAGTATCTGTGCAACCTTTGCACGGAAGACCACCCGACTCACCTGTGCTTTCAAATCGTGGAGGCCCAAAAGTTATTGGCACAGCAGCAACTTGTAGTGTTAACGAACCCATTTCCTCATGGGAAAAATTTAACTCAAGCCTCTGTAAACGAAGATGGGGGTAGTTAGGGACCCCCTTCATCGTCTAGCAATCCCTCAACTTTGAACGTCTATATGTTGAAAGGTGAAGCCCACATAGCTACTAGGCAACATTATTACGGAATGCCAAGTACTACACAAAAGGGAAAAGAAGCAGAAAACCCATTTGTTCCTCTCCAGGTCGAGAGAACAATGGGTGAAACAATGACATGCATCCCGAAAGGGGTGTTCAAGAAAGATTCACATAATCCAAATGCGTGGGCTGCCCAAAAGTACTCTGTGGTGGAGGATTTGTCACAAACCCCTTGCGCGATGTCTTCTTTGGAGGTCCTTCAGAGCTTCCCTTCGTAGAGAAAGGATCTGTTAGCTTCCTTAGGATCTGCCGAGACATGTAATCCAGAAACTATCATGCTTGATACAATCGACTTAAAACATCATCTCCCATACCACATTGAATTTCAAATAGTAGTGGCTCACCCCATGAAATTGTTGACCCAGAATATTTTCCGCATGGTGGTTGATGAGGGTGCCTCGACATGCATGATGGCATTGGTGTGTTGGAAGGCCATTGGCCAACACATTTTGTCTCCTTCACCTACTCTTCTCACAGCTTTCAATGTTCATTCTTTCAGACCACATGGAATCATTGCTTTAGTTAGGAGGGAATATCGTGTGCATCTAAGTTGAAGTGGTTGATGTTCCTCTCGACAACAACCTTCTGTTAGGAAGAAGTTGCACATATTCTATGCATGTAGTGGTCGCCATAGTTTTTCGGGTCTTGTTGTCTCCACACGAGGGTCGAATCTTGACCATTGATCAATTGTATTTCTCCATACCTAACCCTTCATCGGGGGCATCCACGGTCTCGATGATTGATAACCCACAACCCGGTGTCATCAATGTGGGAGTTGGTTTGTGCCCACCTATAATGGGTACTTTCAATTACCTGCCTCCTTTCAGCGATGTCAAAATGATATCGGCTGTCCCCGACCAACCTAAGGCTAAAATATTTTCAGTTTCGTTGTTCCACACAACTTACTTTAATGATCCATGGATTCTTCCTTCCCCATCACCCATGATGGAAGGGACAGGGAACCATGGAATTTCCATGCCCTTTTCCATGAAAGAAGTTGCATACTCTATAGTCCAGCAAGCTTCAAATGACCCCAATCTAACTCTTGCACTGGAGTTAGATCTAGTTCTTGAGGCTACCTGGGCTCAAGGTTCCCTTGCCACTACTGATTCCTTAGATTTGGTCTTGACCTATGACAAGGAAATTTTAGACGCATTGACTGGTCTGAAAATACCCTAGGATGATCTCCATCACATATCATACTTCCTCCCAGAGTTAGGAAAAATAGAGGCAGGAGAATTTGTGTCGACTATGACTGGAGATAGGTCTTGTCCTATTAATCCTCTGGCTACGCACACATTTTATGCCGAGGGTAATATGGAAACCATTGATAAAATGATACCTATTGATATCTCTAGAACCCCTGGCATCATGGAGAATGTCTTCATCAAAGTAGACTATTCCCCTGAGGAGATTCAAATCTATACAGATTTGCTTAAATAATTCTGCGACATTTTTGCTTGGTCTTACCAGGAAATGCTAGGCATTGATCCAAGAATTGTTGAACATGAAATCACAACTTACCCTGATGCCAAGTCGGTCTGGTAGAAGCTTCATCTGGTTAATCCTCGAAAAGAAACAACTATTAAGGCTGAAGTAGAGAAACTACTCAAAGTTGGTTTCATCTACCCCGTCCAATTGACTCAATGGGTGTTGAATCCCGTTCTAGTCAACAAAAATTAGGGTATGATTCACGTATGTATGGATTTCCATGATTTGAACAAGGCATGTCCAAAAGATAATTTCCCCACTCCATTTATTTACCATATTGTCGATGAATGCGTAAGTTGTGAGGTATTTTCTTTCATGGATGGTTTCTCAGGATACAATTAGATACAGATCAAACTTGAGGACCAGCATAAAAAATATTTTATCTATCTGTGGGGTACATTTTCTTATCGCAAGATTCCTTTTGGCCTGAAGAATGCTGGAGCCACTTTTCAACGGGCCATGTCCTTTTCTTTCCACGATCTCAAACACCTAGTCAACGCTTACCTAGTTGATTTAGCGTCATGATATCGCAAGAGAGTTGATCATCCCACACACCTCCGACTTAACTTTGAGCGATGTCGCTACTATCATATTCACTTGAATCCAAACAAATGCAGTTTTTGTGTGACGACGAGTTGTCTATTAGGTTTCATAGTTTAGACAACAAGGATCATAGTTGATCCTTTACAGGTTGAGGTGAGAGCTCAGTTGCCTCCCCCGTGCACAGTCCCTCAGCTTCAGAGTCTACAGGGAAAAGCGAACTTTTTATGGCGTTTCATCACAAACTATCCCGAGATCACAAAAGGGTTCATGCGTTTACTAAAGAAGGATGTTCCTTTCCACTGGGATGAAACCGCTCAATGCTCTTTCGAAGCATTGAAATGCTCCCTCATGTATGCCCCTCTGTTTTGGCCACCCAATTATAATAAAGATTTCTTATTATATTTGGTCACTGCAGAGTCGACCATCGACATGGTCTTGGTTCAAGAAGACGATTTTCTTAAAGAGCACGTGATTTATTACCTGAGTCGAGGCCTGGTTGGACCAGAACTCAACTACTCCCATGTTGAGAAACTTGCGTTGGCAGCAGTACATGTTGTCCAACGGTTCTGTCACTATATCCTGTTTCGCAAGACCACCGACATTGTCATTGTGAATCCATTCCAATATGTGTCGACACAACATGTAATCGGTGAAAATATCAGCAGATGGATAGTTATCCTCTAGGAATTTGACTTGGATTTGTTTCGGGAAAATCCCAAAAGTCATTGGTCTTTGCAGAACTCATCTTGAAACTTTCAGTTGAGTCAGGTGATGTTATACCCGAAGAGTCACCTATTAAAGGAGATATGTTTTTGATCTCATCTTTGGATCCCTGGTATGGAGATATACTAGTCTATCTCCACACTTTGAAGTGTCCCGCTTATGCTTCTTCTGACGAGCATCGACGTATACGCCATCAAGAAAAAAACTATCTTATACTCGAAGACACTTTATATCGTCGAGGTATAGATTGAATCCTTCATCGATGTCTCACCCATGAAGAAGCATAACTTGTACTTAACGATTKCCACAATGGAGCATGTGGTAGTCATTGTTCTGGGTTGGAAACAACCCAAAAGATTCTACGAGCCAGTTACTATTGGTCAACATTAATAAAAKATTACGTTGAATCGGTCAAGAAGTGCTACCCATGTCAGATCTTCTCACGGAAGATGATGGCACATCCTTCTCCCATGTTTCCCGTCATTACATTTGGCCCCTTTACCAAGTGGGGAATTGATTGTACTACATGCCACCCCCCTAGCTAGGGGGCACTGTTATATCATTGTAGCAATAGACTAATTTACCAAGTGGGTCGAAGCTATGCCGACGTTCAAAGATGATGGAGAGACAACAACTCTCTTCTTGTTTAATCAGATAATAGCAAGGTTTGACGTCCCGAAAGATATTTTCACTAACCATGGCAGTCACTTTCAGAACAAAATGATGTCTGAATTAACATCAAAGCTTGGGTTGAGGCAAGAAAACTCATCACCTTATTACCCATAAAAGAATGGTTAGGTGGAAGCTGTGAATAAGTCGCTCAAGACCATTCTACAACAAACGATCAATTCAGCCAAGTCAAATTGGCATTTGATGTTATACTTGACATTGTGGGCCTACCAAACATATGTAAATACTACCACTGGTTTCTCACCTTTTCAAATTGTTTACAGGTTGGAAGAAGTCTTACCTATAGAATGCCAGATCCCATCTCTTAAGTTGGAAGTACAGTTATTGCTAGACACTTCACCACTTGAGGAACGCTTATTATATCTCGAGCAACTCGATGAGCAACGATGTGATGTGGCCTTGGCTAACGAGGCTCACAAGAAAAGAGTCAAGTGTCAGTATGATCGGTCCATTCATCCTCAGATTTTCTCCGAAGGCGACCTTGTCCTGGTCTATGACCAAGATAAGGATCCCCTGGGGGTAGGAAAGTTCAAACCCATGTGGTTCAGACCATTCATCATGAAGGAAGTTTTAAATAAGGGTGCTTCTCGTCTGGTTGATTTTGAAGTGAAAGCTTTAGAGAAGCCTAGAAATGGGCTCTACCTCAAGAAGTAGTACTCGTAGGTGGGTCACCTTGGGTGAGTTCTTGTACATATGTATAGTTCTTATACATTTTTTAGATTTTGTCTTTTTGGTTTTATGGACGTGTCATTTTGATGTCATCTTTTCACTGTGGAAGATGTCAAGTGAATCGAACGTGTTTGTTGGATTTGTGGATGGTGCTAGCCGACACACTCGGAGACTTGCTTCTGCAGCTTGGGTGATTTTTTCACCTCAAGGTGAGTTGTTATCTTCTGGAGGGATCTGTTTAGGTGACGCCACAAACAATGTCGCCGAATATAGAGCAGTAATAGAGTTGCTTTGTGATGCCTTGTCACATGGTATCTCTTACCTCCGAGTCTACTTAGATGCATAATTGGTTGTGTCCCAGTTAAATGGGGTTTACCACATTTACGATCCTACTCTACATCGACGATTCCTTAGGGTACATATCTTAGAACGTTGTTTTGATTGCATTACGTATATCCCTGTTCTTAGGATATTGAATCAAATTAAATATACTCTAGCTAATCAAGTATTAGATTGGCATATTGCACACATGTAAAGAAAATCACACACATACACATGTAAATACATTTGTAAATAAATGTAACCCATAAGACATAAAAAGATGTATATATATATCGAAAGTATCAGAGAACATAGGTAGGCGCAAGAACCTCAAAAAATAATGAGTCTGGTATATAACGCGGGGCTTATGCCCTCAAAAATATACAAAGAGTGTCCCCGACACAAAAAATATTCCACCCTAAGCTAAGCACGAGGCTGGTTGGCCCTTTTGTAGTGGAATACAATGCTTTCCAAACGCCGAAATAGCTGGACCCAGGTCCGTGGCACCCCAACAATGTGAGGCTGCATAGATGGCGGGAGATCCTCGATCTCAGCCATAGGCACAATACAAGTGAGTGCGGACAGGTTCCACTCCACTCGTCTCAAAAATATATCAGCCTCTCCAACTGGAGGTACACCCGTTGTTGTTGTTGGTCCGACGGCTACTGCTACTGCCTCTAGTCGTGGATGGCGCCTGCTCCGCACAAAATCAACTAAACGTACCGACCCCACATCTATACATAACAGATACATATTTGTCAGGTTCTCTGGTACACATAAAAAATTATATATATAAAAGAAATAAAAAATTAATTTTTTTTAAAGGAAAACATACCTAACTCTCCTCACTCCGCTCAGGGAGGTACGGGCATGTCAGGATCTCTGGAAAAGTTGATCCCAGCATAGTGGTAGTCCTCTATATCTAGAATCTGTCGAGACCACCAGTCGAAAAATGTATCATCGAAGGCCTCGATGGTTCTCCCTCCCCTCTATCATGGCAACAAAGCTGCCCACCTGCACACTGCTGGGAAGGAGGCCACGTGCCCCCGTATAGTCTCTCAGGGACTAAGACTGGGTACCCTCTCAAAGAAGAAAGAGAAAAGAACAATCATGAACCTGAAGTTCTTGTTGTTCCACCCATGACACTCTGTGAGTTTTCTCTTCATGCACTCTAGCATGGTTGTACTTCAATCGAACACTCGTGCATTTAAGAATTGTATTGCGCAATGCATATGCGCCCGGGAGGCCTGATGTAAAGTTGCAGATAGAGTGATCCACACAATAAGTAAAACTATCACTTTTAGTGATAGGTTGGTGATTTTGTGGATCGGTACCTGGGAAACCACTTTATTTGTTCCGACCTCACAGTGTAGTTCGATCAACTCAAAAATGTTGTGAGGCCCAGAGGGAAAAGAACGAAGGTTGACTAGTTCCCCTCTCCTCGAGAGGCTAGTTAGAAATTAAATATCTTCAGTCATTGGACTCAACGACTGCCCCTCGAGCATTAAATCCTCTGCATCTAAGTGCTTGTAATCCACCAAGGTATTCAACAACCTAGGTTGTGCCCGCATGGGTGGACACTGAAAGAATTTCCACAACCCGCATTGTTTTAATGCGGCGACAACAGTAGGGTATTCCTCGACCATTGAATCATTGTATTCATTCTCTCTCTCTCTCTAATGGACATACATCCTACAAAATGACAAGTTCAAAGGAGATTCAAATGATGCATTTTCAATATTTTCATATGTTGGAGGATGTATGTGGGTTGTATTGGGGACAGTCGCGTATGTACACGGGGAAATTTTTCACTACCCGTGTGCATAAGCGAGTTGTACTTGGACAGCCCACGTACACACAAGGCCGACCTTTTTAAAGGTGTGCACCCCTCCAAAAAAAAAAAGAAATGAAAAAAGGAAAATTGGGACTGCAAGAGGGACTAGATTGTACTTACTTGGTCCAAGTAGAAGTTTGTTTCATCCATTGAGCTCCCAGAATCAACTTCTTTCACAAAGGGGTGTTTTTGGCTTTTTGGTCAATTCTCAATTTGTAATGGTGATAATGAGTTGCCATCTTTTATTTATGGACTTTTTTGGCCCTTTTTGTCATTTTTTGACCCCCGTTGTCATTTTTTCCGGCTTGAAAATCATGTAACATGGTTCTTGAGTTTCTCAATTGATGTTACGATACAATTTACTTTTGGTTCGGAGACATTTTTGGGAGTTGGGGCACTGTTATGGTCCTTTGGTGAAAATTCATTTTTTCCAACTTTGTGCATTTAAGTTAGGATTCCACCTCCACTTGTCACACCTCGTTGTCTTTTTCGCTTTACCATAGGATCGACCCCACCGAATTGGGACACGAAACTATTATTGCTGCTCTAGAAGTGTCATAATTTAGTGGTAGAGCCTACCCTCACATAGATGCCCTAGGTAGATCCTGGTTGCATTTTGGTGTCCATGCCGTTGCTAATGACTTTAGGCTTGGGAGTCCTTTTAGTCTTGTCTTGATTACAAGTTTGAGCCTTCACATGTATTATATATTGTCACTCTTGGCCTAACCCTTGGGAGTGCAAAAAAACAAACGGGTCTTCTTTTAAGCCCTTTTCAGACCCTCTAAACATGAAAAGATTGTCGAGCGATCTTGTTGCCCTTCATGCTCACCAAACTAAAATTTGAAGGCACATTTGTCCGGCGATAGTTTACCCCTTTTTTGATCTGGATGGTCAATTGTATGAACAAAGGTATACTCTAGGAACTTTGGTTTGATAGAAGAGTATTATCAGGTATAAGTTTAACCCTTTTTCAGGCCCGAGGGACTAAATTTACGAAAAAGGAACCCCCACGGAGTCCATAGTTAAGATATCTTCAGAATCCCTAAAAGGGAAAAGATCGTTGAGTGATATTGTTTCTTCACGCTCGTTAAGCCGGTCCAGAAGAACATCCATTATGGAGTCCATAATTAATCTCTTTTCAGACTCCTTAAAATTGAAAAGATTGTCGAGTGACCTTGTACTTTCACACTCGTTAATTGGTTCAGAAAAAAATCTACTGGCATGAGTTTACCCATTTTTCCATCCTATAGATTAAGGAGGAAAAAGGTACACCTCAGGAGATTCGTCTCTCCAAGAGAGTTCTCCTCAGTAAATTTCACCTTTTTCGGGCTAAGGAGACTAAATATAGAAAAAGGCAGGGAGTCCATAGTTAAGCTCTTTTCAGACTCCTTAAAATTGAATAGATTGCCGAGTGATTTTGTATTTATCACACTCATTAAAATGGTTTTGAATAGACATCTTTTCGGTGCTAATTTATCACTTTTTTTTTAACCGATTATACTATCTTCAAAAAATCTATCCCAGTGGAGTCTTCTTTTACATTTTTTCAGACTCCCTAAAAATTAAAAACCACCGAGCTTACCTTCTCTAGGCTCATTTAAAATTACATTGAAGTATGTTATCATTGTGTCCTGTTAATCACATTTGCATTCCTATGTCTTTGGCCTAATACTGGCTCCATGTGGCTCTCAACTGAACCTTTGAAGCATGCCTTATACGCAAGCCTTGTATCACTTTGCCTCTACGTCTTGACACCTTGAGCTATGGAGGAATTTTCCCGAGTGTTCTTTTCCTTCACATGTTTCCTTTCTCTGAGAATCAGTGTGTTCCTTGCGCTTGGAACTAGTATGTTTGCGACACTCATTCCTCCTTTGTAACGTAGCATTCTTTTATTCTTTTTCAAGCTTTCAAAATATTGAAAAAGAAAAACAAAAAAAATCAAATATACCCCAAAAAGAGGATGGAAAAAGTATTTTTTTTGTATGGCATCACAATGAGTCGCCCTTGGAAAAACAACATCCTTCCATTTGTTCGTCAAGCTCTGGGATTTAATATGACCTTAGGGAGTTTTTCTCGTAACATAGAGTTATGTCCTCCTCCGTTTGGTTATTCTTCCAAACATATGGAGAGTTTGTGTTGCCTCCTGCATCGTGAACTTATGTCAATGTCATGCTGCTTGAGTCTCATCTTTCATCATGCTATTTTCCAAGGGAATTTTTACCCAACTTGAGTCGGCCCTTCTACATTTTGTCTCTTGTCCTCATTCCCGGCCATCCCAAAAGTCCAATCAAAATCTTTGTTCAAAATCAATGAATTTCTCTCCCTAATCACTGAGATCCTCTTGTTTGTTCCTCAACAAGCTGTTGAAGACCACTGGGTAGTGAAGAAGTACACTCACATTACACTCCTACCCAAATTTAGAAGATCTTAAATTTGTTGCTCAAGCTCTGAAGACATCATCTCCAACCATCAAGCATTGTTTTCTTCTTGAATATGGATACCATTCATGTATATATTTTGATTTTGAGATGTAGATCCATTGTGTATTGTTCGCGGATACACTTTATATAGTTATATGATATGGATCTGCAGTGTATTTGATTGGGAGCCATGATTTATTTCATCCTGAGCATGGGTATGCCCGCCTCGGTGAGACAATTTTATTTTGCAGATGGCACCTCCAAACTCTAGTCCCGAGTTCACTTTCTTTGTACATTGGTAAATATTTGTAATGTATTTCGGCCATCAGATTCTCTTCTGACCTCACACATTAGGGGGCATTTGTTATAACCCTAATTTTCACCAAACATGCATACCTAGCAGCATGCCATCTTACTTACTATTTTTGCCAAGCCAATACTGAATAACTCTTCTTAAAATACAAATTTTTGAAGATGTACGTGCCCTGCACCACTACTGCCCGCGTATGTATGATATTTGCACCACTACTGCCTATGTACATATGCTATTTGCACCATTATAGTCTGCGTATACCCACAAAAGTTGCAAAAAAAAAAATTGCAAGGGAATACGGACTTTTGGGTATTTTCCTAACCAATTGACCGCCCATAGCCCGTCACCTAACCGAATAAATAGCTTTTTG
>JASDQU010500375.1:24739-38466 GCA_032191745.1 Picea mariana
GTTGATGAACTTGTTTATGTTGACAGATTGATATATGTTAAGGATTTTTTCCTCATCTTAGTTGGTTCTGAAAATGTAAGTTGAGTCTTGCATATAGATATGGTGCTCTTGTAGAGTTTTACTCTATTCATTTGTTTCTGAAAAACCCCCGGAAATAAGTCCATAATAAAAAGAAAAATTGTACATACATCTTGTGTTCTTTGTGTTCCTTGTGGAGATGATTTTTTGATGATATGTTGTTGATATGTTTTCACATCTAACTGATTATAAATGAAAACAAAGAGTAATGAGAAAATTTTGAATGTTAACTAAGGAATTTTTGTGTAAGAGGGAAGTTTTGGGAAAAAGATCCTCACACTCATTCACCCCCCCTCTAAGTGTGGTAGGTGTGTCCAATAGTTGGTATCAGAGTGGGCCTTCACTACAAGCCTTAACAAGATTGAAGGAGATCCATAGAAACACAAATGTATGATGAAATACCAATCCTTGATGAGGAAAAATATTGTACTTGGAAAATAGAGATGAGAGTGTATTTGAAGACAATGGGAGCAACTATTTGGAAGGAAACGATTGGTGGATCGGTTCCGTTGAAGAACAAGTCAAAGTTTTTAGCTCAAAGGGAAGGAAAGAAGAATGATGCATTGGCTCTCAAGACCATTCTTAGTGGACTTTCAAGCCCTATCAAAGAGAGTATGAGACAATTCATTTGTGCCAAGTATCTATGTCTAAAGCTAGAGGAGACATATCAAAAAAAGAAAGAAGATGTTGAAGACCACTCCGTCAAGATTATCAAAGATAAAGAATCTCTAACTCTTGATTGCATATGTGATGATTTTAAAGGAAAAGNACTCTTGATTGCATTGATTCAAAATGTGATGATGCTAAATTTTTCTCAAGTGAAGAAGATGATCTATAAATAGTTTGTGTAAAGTTTTGTTGGCAGCCAATTCAATTTTTTCCATTACCCTATAAGCTGCCTACACCTATGTCTTATGAACTTCAAATCATCGTCGCATTTTTCAAATAGACGATGTTTTCATTTCTTGCGATACTTATAAATTGGTCTCCATTTAGTTTTCACGACTGTAAGCGTGAAAACTCTTCCATCGTTATTTGAACTGTCGTGATCTTTGCATTGATATTTTGAATGGAACTTACCTTTGGTTTATCATTAAGTGGCTAAAAGGATTTTTGAACTATGCCTATTTTTCCTATTCTTACTTTGATTGTGCAACTTGATTTTATTAAACTTATGAGGCATTGAGCATATGGGTTTATACTAGATTATATGAATTGCATAGGGGTCATGGTTTATTTTTCTTTTATATGATGTGATCCTTATTTTTATAGCTCTTGGCTTCTAAATTCTATAATTATCAATTGTCACAATGTTTTATAAACTTTTGATTACACATTTGTGAAATAAGCACGTGGTTAGCATTTGGGTTTGATTTCACATTGAATATTCATGGTTTGAAATATTATAATGGCACATTGATATATCATCCACCGTTTAATTCTTTGGTTGAGCGAATGATATGGTTTTGAGCTATGTTATGATTGATTGAATAGAGGATTAATTGGTGGTTGTACTTTGCCATTACTATTATGCATGGCAGTGAATAATTCCACCACCCTCGCATGCGCACATTAATGCTTCCCCTTTGATCGTTCGTAGCTGTTAGCCCAAATGACTCTGCTCCTGTGTATTGGTGAATGTGACCCAAACCCTTACCATGTGCTTGCACCATGGCTCCATTCATGAGGGCTGAAATGAATGGCAACCAGGCTCTGTTGATGTTCGACAATGCCCAGAGTGACCTTGAGGACAGTGGGTGGTTCCCGTTCATACAAAAGTTTGATGGTTTCAACCTCTGCGTTGCTAGGAAATTCGCCATGACCTTTGATGTCTGTCGAGCCAAGGTCGGAGATGTTCAATTGAAAATTGACGAGTAGTTTATCAGTCTTGCTACGGGTTTGCCTGCCACTGGACAACGATGGTCCAAGAATTGCAAAGTGGAAGAGGTCCCTTGGACACTGCTCTTCCAATCTCGTAAGGTTGGCTCCTGTGATAAAGGTTTTCCCATGACCATGCTGAAACAACGTTGGCATGATTTATTGATGATTATCAAACAGTTTATCACGTGCGAAGGTCGGTACAGTTTTGTTTTCTTACACCACCTTCGTTTTCTTATGGTTTTTATGGGTTATCAGCTCAATATGCCCTATTACTTGCATAGAAGCCTGTTTAAAATGTCAAAAAAGTACAAAAGGAACCAGGTTGATAGCAGCCTCTTTCACTATGGGCTGGTTAAAATGATTGTTGTCTATTATTTAGGGTTACACGGAGACTATTGGAACGATTTCCTTTCTCGCAACGATTTTCTAGATTCGAATCCTCCACAAGTTGACAAACCTGTGGTGAGCGAAGACAAGACTGTACCCCCGGTACCCTACATCATTCTGTTACCTAAACCCTTACCCGACTCACATATCAACCTACACCATACTGTGACCAAGGATGTCGAGACTGCTAAACCTGTGGGCAAGAAGCTTAAAGCCAAACCCACTGCAAACTCCAAAGGAAAAAAGAATGCCCGTTTAATTTCTCGAATGGCGAGGAACAATCCAAAACCTCCTGTCAACCCTAACCCTATCATGTTAAGTGAAGAATCCGACTTGGAAGTGGAGCATTTCTTGGCTAGTGAGTACCCCTATTCGGAAGGTTTGTGTGGCGAACCCTCGTTTGACTTTGTGTCAAACCTACCCCCTTGCCTACAAAACAACCCTAACTATCCAGGCATTAAGCTGCCTTGTGAAGCCCCCGGTCATTCATCCAAACCCTCTTCTGCTTTATCAAAACCTACAGTGCCACCCTGTGATCAATGTAGCTCGTGGTTAGAGAGGTATTATCTTGATGTGCCAATGCTACAGTCCAGAATTCATTCTTTGGAGGACCAAGTTGCACAGCTTACCAGTCAAAAGGCAGAGTTACCAGCCACTGATAAGAAACAGAGGACAACAGGCTCTATTTTGTTTAAAAATGTGGAATCAGCTATAGCGGTCGTGAATTCTAAGTTGGCATAGTTTGAGCAGCCTCACTGGTATGTTCTATCACTTGTTTATATAACGAATTCGAATTCTTTGAATAGCTCTGATTACAGCTTGGATTTGCTCTGTCACATTATATGCATTATGTACATAGTTTTGTTTTGATTAATCGAATTTTGTTTTCCCAGTTTAGCTTCGATTGGATTTAATTCGATTTGATTGATTTCGGTATGGATTTGATTGGTTTGATTTAGCTTAAATTGGATACTCTGCTGTCAATTGAAGTCATTTGTATCTATTTTAAAGACAATTTGTTTCTCGTATTTCAATTTTGAACACAATCATGTTTCGATTTGAAGTGGTTATAATGTATATGATATGATTGGCAATAATGGTTAACTGTTACGGTTTTATGTCCTGTATGACTTTCGACAAACATGAATATGATTTGGATAATGTTGAATATGTTTCTGTTAATATGCACCCAAATCATGAATATATACGATTCATAACAGTTATACCCGGCCGGTTGATTCGCATTGGTTTACTCCACCATGTTATCAGTTCGATTCATATTGCAATGAATATGCTGTTTAAATTTGATTTGAGGAACGAAAGTGACTATATCTAGGTTCACGATTTGTTTCTATAATTAGACTCAGTCGTGATTTGATTATTTTCCCAGCTGATAATTATAACCTCTGTTGATTCTATTAAGATTGCGATCATGATTTATCGATCCTGTCTGTCGACTGTGCAAGGATCAATCACGAAATTCATTGGGTTGAAACTGTTAAGTATGATTTTATTTGAACATAATCGAAACAATTTTTCTATCCTTACATTTGATTGAACGATGTGAATCTGTTGTTATATCATTATAGCTATGACAAGTGGAAATTGGTTGTGTTGGATTAGATCATATCACATATGATGTCACTCGTTATTGATTTCGTTTGATATGAAACATTCTTGTTACTGTTTGACCCGTTTTTATGGTAAAAGTAAAACAGAGTATTCTTACCCCTGTTTTCGATTGAATCACTTTTGATTTTGTTTAATTTGAATGATAAAATCATTTGAATCATTAGTGGTTCATTTTTAATGTTTATTGAAAGAAAATTGGATTGGATTATTTTAAAGAGATTTGATTTGATCTTTATTTTGATCCTGTATGCTATTTTAGAATAGCTACAGAATCAGATGATTCTGTAGCTAAGTCTGTAAGATTAGATTTTTAGTGTTTTGTTAATAAGATATCTTTCTAACTTGATATTTTTGGTCTATTGCAGATGAATTCGAAATTGCAATGGATTTGATGAGCAGTTAGGGGATATTTGAAATATTCTGATGTCATTTTAGTTTCCTAGTTTAGTTGATTTTGGGATATCTCCCAGATTATGTAAAATAGTTTGATATTATCCACAGAGAGGTTTTACGCTATGGAGAAACTTATATATACTTATTATTTTTGTAATAATAATCATCCTCATTCGTGGGAGAACAAGGATATGGAATTTTAATACAGACTGAGGTAGAATTTGATGTTCTGTTACAGCTTTAGCTTCTCATGATATCAATATTTTGTTTCATGTTATGTGTATCAATTTGTATTTGATTAACGACTACTTTAGCTATCCTAATCTTGTGCAAATGATATAATTCAATCACTATTATCCATATCTGATTTCTTCTAGCATTTGAAAGACATAGCGATTTCTTGATTCCATTTGTGAAGCACATATTTCTCTTCTTCATTGATTGTATCATTAAGTACAAGTTTTTGCATAACATGTTTCCCTTATTGCAGAGATTTATAAATCTTATAATTGTTATGATCTTTTATGTCTTGTTTGTCCTGTAAACAACTCAAAGAGCAGCACAGCCTATCGTTAAGGAGAAGCTTCTGGACCAATCGGTGTGAGTTTACTTCCTCCGACCAGCTTCGAAGTCATCACACACAGGACAAACTTGGAGCGTTTCCAGGTCAGTTTTTCATTTATTTGTTGAGTATATTTGTTAGTATTTTTAGTTAGATATATATGTTTAGTATATTAGATTGTTTAATTTTAGTAATTTTTATTTCTTATTTATAAAAAATCAACAAAAACATATCTTGCTGTCTTAGGGCAGAATATAATGAGTTTTGCAGGTTTTAATTAAATCTGTAGGTTGTTTATAGTGTACATTTTATAAATAAGTAATATTGAAGCTAGTAATTAGATAGTTGATTTGAGTTATTATAATATTAATTAGTAGATTGTATATAGAATAGTTATTAGTTTAGTTTAGTTTTATATTAGTTTGTTAGTTAGTTTTAGTTTGTTTTATTTAGATTAGTTTGTTTTATTTATTATTAGTTAGTTTAGTTTGTTTATTTAGTTTTTGTTAGATTAGTTAGTTTAGATTAGTTTTCTCTTTGGTTCTCTTAAAGACCTTAGAGCGGCTAATGGAGCTGCTAAACCTGTCAGGGTGGTTCATTCCAAATGGCTTGGGTTATTAGACAACCCCGGACCGGCTCCACTCTCTCAGTTGACGGACAGTTAGTTTCGCCCGTCAACAAATGGCGCTAGAAGGAGGGCCCGAACTTAATTAATGGAACGAGGTGGTTGCAAGACTCCTCCTCCCCCTAATCGCTCACCTATAGTGACTAGAAGCCGTTCACTTGATAATATTCCCCTTCAAACAGCAACTACTTCAACCGAAGATCCTCAAATCACAGTTGAGCCAGCAACCCCTAATCCTACACGTGGTGACCTACAAGAGATTGTACGTGAATCTCTTATCAAAACACACAGTTCCTTAGCTCATCTTAGGCAACCAAACCATCCATGGGGTCAACCTTTGAACTTCTCTGATATCAGAGAAAAATTAGTTGACACTAACCTCACTGTGAATCCTTCAGATCCAATCATAAATCCTACTGCAGGAGGATCTGGTATACCTCCTTCACCACCTCCCTCATCTCCTTCCTCTTCTGGAGGAGATTCTTCTGACGAAAGCAATTCACCTTCTCAGCCTTCCACACCCACTAGCCCTATGGTGAATCAGAACAACCCTGCAAGACCCTAGCTTGATGAGGATGCTATAGCTATACCTGGAGCCCAACACCCTTTACCTAAGCACCGGGAGAAATGGCTTCCCAAGTTTGATCCTGATTCAAAACAAATAGCTGAAGATCATATCAAAAAGTTTATGTTAGCCATTAGACTCCGTAATGTTGAACATGAAGACGTTGTCTGTAGGTTGTTCCCTTACACTTTCGAGGGTAATGCATCCACATGGTACTTTGCCCAAAAGCCACACACCATCATGTCTTGGGAAAAGTTTGAGTCATGCTTTTTGGAAAAGTTCAAAGACGGTAAACCTCTGGAAGTCCTGGTCATGGATCTTTCTAGCTTAAGAATGAATCCAAAGGAAAAATTTAAAGACTTTAATCAAAGATTATTAACACTTAAAAACCGAATCCCTGCAGATTCTATGCCTGCTGAAAGTCTTATAATAGCTTATTACACTAAAGCTCTACATCAAAGTATAGTATATGGGTTAAACGATCAAAGAAAGCTATGTTGTTAGAAGCCTTCGAAGAGGCCACCCAGATTGAAAAAGACATACTTAGCCTTAAGGATTCTTCCAGCAATGAAATAGAGGCTAGTTTTGCTCCCAAAAAGAAGATTGAAATTCTCTCCAGACCCACTCAAAGTAAAACACAACCTGAAAACTCTGATTTGGAAAATTTAACTAAAGTTGTTCAAAAATTATCAAATCAAGTTACAGACTTAAAAAGGTCAATTGAAGAAGCTTCCTCAAGTAAAGGACCTTACAAACCTCCCTTCCGGAAACCTTTTCCTACCAACCGACCTAGTCCAACCACCGAGGGCCTTAATCTAGAAAGTCTGCAATGTGCTCTTCAAACAATTCTAGAAGCCCAAGATAACTTGATACCCCCTTATATTCCTCAGGAAGTAGTTGAACAAGAAACGATTCAAGAAGAAGAGTCTTCTCCAAACATCTTTGGACACTTCTCGGATAGCCTCTTTCAAGCTAACTTCGAGACTGTTCACCCTTATAACACTAGGAGTAAGACAACAAACAAGCCTTCTACTGAGAACCCTACAACTTCACCTCCAAAACCTTCTAAATCAGCTGAGAATAAACAGAGTAATGTGAACCCCAACTTACATTATGATGTTGTTGAAGATCTTAAAAAGTTAAGGGCTAACATTTCTATTTATCAGTTGTTGAAGTTTCCATTTTTGTTACAAAAGATGTTGCAAAATATTTCAGAGAGTGGCAAGAATGGTAATTCAAATGGTAACACGTTTGTGAAAAGAAAAGTTCCTCAGAAGACTTCCACTAAAAATAATCCTGATCCTCAAGATAAAGGAAGCCTTCCTGTAGCTCCTGTAAATAATGTAAATAATGTGGATAAAGTAGCATTAGAGAATGCGAGTAAGAAGCCAAAAGTTATTACTCCGAGCACTCGCAAGAATATACCTCATTTTCTTCTAACTTTCGAAATTTTCAATAGAAATGTGCATAATTGTATGGTGGACTCAAGGGCGTCATCCAATGTGATGCCCTGGTCTGTCTGCCAAAATATTAACGCTGAAGTAGAACCATCTACTTTAAAAATCATACAACTTGATCGGACAAATGTTAAAGTAATAGGCGAACTAAAGAATGTAATGATTACATTATCGTCTAACCCTAAGGTTCATCAAGTTATTGATATAATCGTTGTGGATATTCCAGAAGTGTATGGTCTGTTTTTGAGCAGGGTCTGGTCGGAGCAGCTACATGGTTACTTCGCAACAGATTGGTCTCACTTATGGCTCCGAGAGAACGGTAAGCCCAACAAGATTAAAGTGAATCGTGAGCGTTACCTTAAGTTCACGGTCACGGATTTAAATGATCCAAACGAACCATATATACCTCCTGCTGATTCACCCGAAGTCCAAGGGATGGACACCTTCTTTGGAAATTTCATGGTCGAGGCTTCAACTGTCATCAATCCAGGACAACAGTCCGAGATCATAGCATATGTGCAACCAAAAGATTCTATGCAACAGTCCCATGAGCCCGAAGGATCTAATTCTAAAGAAGGAGCTGGTGTAGGCTGCATCATTATCGATCCGGCAGGCAACAAGAAATTAATGGCTTGTAGACTAGAATTTGAATGTACCAATAATACTGCAGAATATGAGGCTTTACTGCAAGGTCTCAGAAAAGCTCTGGACATGAACATTCAAAATCTGGTTGTATTTGGCGACTCTGAAATAGTGGTTAGACAGGTAAGAGATTATATACACTGTCTTTCCCCGCATCTCAAAAGCTACCAGTCTGAGGTTTGGAGTTTGATGAACAAATTCTCTGCATTCAATATAAATTCTATTCCTAGATCAAATAACGCTGAAGCAGATTTATTAGCTAATGTTGCTTCTAAACTTCTTCCTGCAGAAGGATTATCTCCAAATGCATTCTCCGTAGAGCTATTGTTTCGACCATCTGTTCCTGACAATATCACCAACTGGAGAGTATTTGATGATGATCAACAAATCATTGACTTTCTGCACATGGAAGAAACCTTTCAAGGCGCAGTGATAGATGAACGCACGCACAACGACAATTTGCATGACTTTACGGTAATACCTGATCCGAAATCTCCTGAGGTACTATCGGATATGGTAAACTCGGTACCCAAATCCATAGTTAGATTAGAAAAGTTTTATGATTTTGAAGATAAATTTAAAAAGACGGTCAATTGTAAAACCAATAGTTCTTTGTTGTCTTATGAAAAAGTCAATTTAGGAACTAGCGAAAATCCTCAATGCATTAATCTAGGCTTGGGATGTTCTAGACAATAAAAGATTGCATTCATTAAATTATTCAAAGAATTTAAAGATGTCTCCGCATGGACGTATGATGATCTCAAAACTTTCGATCCTAATATCATACAGCATTTCATCTCGATGAAGCCCCAAACCTTACCCTTCCAACAGAAATTGAGGAAAATGCATCCTAAACTTGAACCGACCGTTCAAAAAGAATTGAATAAACTCCTAAGTGCTAAAATAATTTTTCCTGTTAGGCACACTCAATGGGTGTCCAACCTTGTCCCAGTGCGGAAGAAAAATGGGGAAATCCGACTTTGTGTCGATTTCCGAAACCTCAATAGAGTGTCTGACAAAAATAACTATCCTGTCCCACCCATGGAATAGATCCTACAACAGGTATCTGGTTCCGAGAGGCTATCCTTATTGGATGGTTTCTCTGGATACAACCAAGTCCTAAGGTCCTCGCCAGACCAACTAAAAACTACCTTCCGTACCCCATGGGGCACTTATGCTTATCGCAAAATGCCCTTTGGATTGATTAACGTCGGTGCTACCTTTTAGAGAGAAATGGACATTGCTTTTCGAGGCTTAATCAATCAGTCCATCGTAGTTTACTTAGATGATGTGACTATATTTTCAAAAAACAAAGACGATCATCTAACTCACTTACGAGCCGTCCTGCTGCGATGTCGTAAATACGGCATCTCCTTGAACCCCAAGAAGTCCATCTTTGCAGTAGAACAGGGTAAACTTCTAGGATTCATTGTGTCTAGTGATGGGATGATTATTGATTCCGAAAGGACTCAATTCATCGCCAAACTTCCCCCACCTACATCCAAGAAATCCATGCAGTCTTTCTTGGGCCAAATTAACTTCGTGAGAATATTTGTCCCCAGCTTCTCCGAAATGGTCAGACCCTTGCAAAACTTGATTAATAAATACACCCAATATCACTGGGGATCACCAGAAAACCAAGCTTTTAATGCAATAAAGAAGGCCATAATGGACGCTCCGTCTCTCATGAGCCCTGACTTCTCTCAAGATTTTACACTCTATACTTTTGCCTCTGATCGTTCCTATGCCGTCGTATTAACTCAGAAGAATGCCGATAACAATGAAGTAACCATTGCCTTTATGAGCTCTGCTTTCAAAGGTGCTGAACTTAACTACCCAGTGGTCGATCGGCAAGCCTACGCTGTTTTCAAAGCAGTTAAGCATTTCCGGTCCTATCTTTTGAAGTCAAGGATGAAATTCATTGTCCCCTACCCTACCGTAAGGAAATTGTTAGTGAAAAAGGAGTTAGGAGAGAAGAGAGCCAACTGGGTCACCTCCTTGCAGGAGTATGACTTAGATATCACCCCAACCCAGATCGTGAGAGGCCAAGGGTTGTGTAAGTTGGTTCTTGATTCAGAAACTGGACAGCAAGAAGATAGTGATAAGTCAAACCTAGGACAAAGAGATCAAAGCCTAATCTGTTGCACGCAAAACCTTGTTAGTCCTTAGTACGACGATATAAGATTCTGTCTTGAACACGGATCAGCCCCCCGTCACCTTGACCCCACTAAAAGAAGAGAGCTGAGACTAAATTCTGCCTCTTTTCATCTAGTTAACGGTATCCTGTTTCATCAGAGTTTTGATGGCGTACTGATGCATTGTCTTGAAAAGGACGAAGCATAAAAAGTCTTTCTCGAGTTGCATGCAGGAGAAGCTAGTGGCCACTTCGGTGGTGACACCACTGCTCATAAGGTTCTAAGATCCGGTTATTACTGGCCCACACTTTTTAGGGACGCCCATGCCTTATGTCGTAAATGTATCATCTGTCAGAAAGCATCAGGGCGGTTACAAAATCCATCCTTTCCCTTGCAACCCGTCTCAATGGATTCTCCTTTCCAACAATGGGGCCTTAATATCATAGGTCCTATTAACCCTCCATTCTCGCAATAGCACAAGTATATTGTGACAACTACAGACTACTTTACCCGATGGTCTGAAGCTGCTGCGCTAAGAACTGTCAACACCAGCTAGGTAATTGCTTTCCTAAATTTGAACATCATAACTTGTTTTGGTATCCCTGATTGTCTGGTTTTTGATAATACTTCATACTTTTCTTCTCTTGAGATGACCGAGTTCACTTTGGATAAAGGAATTAAGTTGAAGTATTCTGCTAGTTACTACCCCCAGGGCAACGACTTAGAAGAATCGACAAACAAGAACTTGATCAAAATAATCAAGAGAACTGTGTCTGAAAATCACAAGAATTGGCACAACGCACTAATGAACGCACTATGGACTGACAGGGTAACACCCAAAGCCTCTATAGGTAACTCCCCCTTTTTTCTTGTTTACGGTAGAGAAGCTATTCTACCGCCTCACATTCTTCTTCCTTCACTTCAGTTGTCACAAAAAGTCCAAGAAGAAGATTGTCCCCCTTTAGAAAGCCGCATTAACGCTTTGATGAAGTTGGAATAAGTAAGAGCCCAAGCTAAGCATAAGTTAGATCAACATCAACAATTGATTAAAAGCTGGTTCGATTCTAATTCTGCTTCTGATAGGAATTTTGAAGTAGGTGATCTCGTCTTGAAGTGGGATAAACCGCACGAGGGAAAGGGTGAGCACACCAAATTTCAAAACTTATGGCTTGGACCATTTCTAATTGATGAAAAGTTGGGTCCTAGTTCTTTTCGATTATAGAATCTTGAAGGGCAGTTTGACACCTACCCGGTGAATGGCCAAGCCCTAAAAAGATACTTTGCATGATAACTACCCTTGTATATTATGTATATATTTTTGCTTTTATTTTTTTCTTTTTCGTTTGCTTTCTGTTTTGATTTTTGATTTGAATTGATCAGTTTTTTGTGCTTTTTGAAAAATACACATACCTGTAAATTGAGCTATTCAAACAAAGACAATAAGAGATTTTCTTTGCTTAAATAACCTCTGAAAAATCTGTACAAACATCAATGATAGATTGTTGGAATCGATAATCTGTGTTGGAAAATTTTGTTGTTTGAAAGAAGTTTAGTGATTTCAATCTCTGAGCAAAAGTTTGTCATGATCATCTATTATCTTTTTACGCTGTCCCATTTCCTTAAAGGAAAGACTCAAAAGACATCCCCCTGTCATAGAAAGTTGTTTTAGAAATAAAACACCTCTAGAGCTGAATAAAGGACAGTGCTAAAAATTGTGATGAGGTCTGAAGAAAATATGTTATGTTAAAAATATGTTAAAATTTTTAGCGTCACCCCGCTCAGCTGTATGCCTTTGAAAAACAAAATAAAAAATGAATAAGAGCTGTGGGAAGTGTTTGTAAACCCGCCGGGATGTTGAACATGTCTGCTGGCAACGGGTAAATGAAAGCATGGCACCAAGACAACTTCGTCGGGGTACTGAACAGGCCCGCTGGCAGCGAAGGAATGTCGGGTATATGAAAATTTGTAAAAAAGAAAAGAAACCTCTTTAATGTCCTTTGTTCTGGTACATAACTTCTTAACAGGATACGGATATCAGAGTGGATTAAATGGAAACCCTGTCAAGGCTATGGGCGCCTGCTGGCAGCAGTGGCCATGCCAACAGTATCGAAGATTTTATCATTAATATCGTGACTTGCTGATCTTAAGACTGTTATTAGTTTTCATCTTTTAAAACATTGTTGGAAAAAGATGGTAAATGATGATGTTTGTATGATGTTCTAGTTGTTGTTTTTGAGTTGAAATTTTCTTTGCTGTCCTAACCTGGATTTATTTCTTTTGACAGAGATAACTGCTTCTACCAGTGTGTCGCCATTGTTGGCAGGCAATTCAATTTTTTCCATTACCCTATAAGATGCCTACACCTATGTCTTCTGAACTTCAAATCGTCGTCGCATTTTTAAAATAGACGATGTTTTCATTTCTTGCGACACTTATAAATTGGTCTCCATTTAGTTTTCACGAATGTAAGCATGAAAACTCCTCCATCGTTATTTGAACTGTCATGATCTTTGCATTGATATTTTGAATGGCACTTACCTTTGGTTTATTATTAAGTAGCTAAAAGGATTTTTGAACTATGCCTATTTTGCCTATTCTTACTTTGATTGCGCAACTTGATTTTATTAAACTTATGAGGCATTGAGCATATGGGTTTATACTAGATTCTATGAATTGCATAAGGGTCATGGTTTATTTTTCTTTTATATGATGTGATCCTTATTTTTATAGCTCTTGGCTTCTCAATTCTATAATTATCAATTGTCACAATGTTTTATAAACTTTTGATTACACATTTGTGCAATAAGCACATGGTTAAAGTTTGGGTTTGATTTCACATTGAATATTCATGGTTTGAAATATTATAATGGCGCATTGATATATCATCCACCGTTTAATTCTTTGGTTGAGCGAATGATATGGTTTTGAGCTATGTTATGATTGATTGAACAAAGGATTAATTGGCGGTTGTACTTTGCCATTACTATTATGCATGGCGGTGAATAATTCCACCACCCTCGCATGTGCACATTAATGCTTCCCCTTTGATCGTTCGTAGCTATTAGCCCAAATGACTCTGCTCCTGTGTATTGGTAAATGTGACCCAAACCCTTACCATGTGCTTGCACCATGGCTCCAGTCAGGAGGGTTGAACTGAATGGTAGCCAGGCTCTGTTGATGTTCGACAGTCCTGGCAGTGACCTTGAAGACAGTGGGTGGTTCCCGTTCATACAAAAGTTTGATGGTTTCAACCTCTGCGTTGCTAGGAAATTCACCATGACCTTTGATGGTTGTCGAGCCAAGGTCGACGAAGTTCAATTGCAAATTGACGAGCATTTTATCAGTCTTGCTACGGGTTTGCCTGCCACCG
>JASDQU010500375.1:77539-87564 GCA_032191745.1 Picea mariana
ACTGTTCAATGAAGTCGTTGTGTTGGGTGGTTGATGTTGTCCTTTAGCTTGTAGGCATTGTCTTGCTTGTGTTAGGAGAGTAGTTGTTTTTATCTATCTTTGATTATCGCATGTTTCTTCCAGTTGCATGATGTGCAAGTGTGATGAGTCATTTTTGTTTGTTTCCTGAATGCGTAAGTTGTGTTCATCCTCAATCATGTTGATTAA
The DNA here is from genome assembly GCA_032191745.1 of Picea mariana. Taxonomy (NCBI): domain Eukaryota; kingdom Viridiplantae; phylum Streptophyta; class Pinopsida; order Pinales; family Pinaceae; genus Picea; species Picea mariana. The sequence continues at coordinate 77,747 of JASDQU010500375.1, forward strand.
TTGTTGTCATTGATTTCCATCCTTCTTTAAAAAAAAAAAGTCATGTTCTTTGCATCGCATGTAGTCGTAACGATTGGGGTCATTACATATGGTATCAGAGCGATGTTTGACCTGCGACTTGGGATCGCTACGAATTTCTTTGATTTGATTTTGATTATAAGGTTTCTAATTAATTTGATTTGTATTCATGCAGGTAATCATGATTAGAGGACCCCACATAAGAATACGACAGGGTGCTAGGGGAAGAGGTGCGATGACCCCAGTAGAATCCACGCATGAGGGGTCTAACCCCCATAGAGACGAACATGTTGTCGGGAAGGAACAGATAGAGGTGGGTGATGTGGTTGGGATGATGAGGTCCTTTTAGTAGATGTCTGAGGCACTGATCAGTCATTTGGACATAGATGAGGCCAAGGCGTCGACACCCCCTGAGGGTCCACCGTGCACTCTGGTCGGTACTGGTAGCATTCACCGCGAACTCGAGAAGGTCAAATTTCCTGAGTTATTTGGTTCCTCGGATGACACAACCGCTGAGTCATGGTTGGATAATATGGCGATGTGCTTTGCAATTTGTGACTATACCTCCAACATGAAGGTCTGCATGGTGGTCTTTCAATTGAAGGGGAGTGCTCTTCTATGGTGGAAGTCGCTCCTGCCACAATTGAAGATGGTCTTCGAAGATGTTTCATTGTAACTGTTTGAGGAATGGTTCTGAGAGAGGTATCTATCAGAGGAATTCATTGAGAATAAATTAAACGAGTTCAACTCTTTGTGACAGGGAGATCGTACAATTCCCAAGTACGAGGCCCATTTTATGGAGCTACTTCGGTATGCTCTGCACCTGAATACCAAGAAGTTTAAGGTCAACAGGTTTGTATTTGTCCTTACTGTAAGCATTCATGCAAAGGTTAGGATTTTGATGCCTCAAAACTTGCATGATGTCGTTTAGAAGGCCCTCATACCAATGGAGGATCTTATCAGTGTGGTTCAGAGTAGGATTCTGGCGAGACCAACAAGGCATGTGTCATGTGGTGCACAGTAGCATCAGACACCAGCTAGACATATGCTAGGATATCGTGTATTCCATAGAGGATCCACTTTCACTACACCTCGACGACCAACACCTTAGCAACAGACTCCTTACTGAGGGCCACAACACCAACAACAACATCTAACGCAACAACAACAGTTTAGGACTATTCAGCAAAACATACCAAAATTCTAGGTCAGTGGGACATTAGCTTCTACTTCGAGTACTAGGAGTACTGGACCAAAGAAAGGGTGTTAAACATGTGGGGATCCACATTACTAGCATGACTACCTAGTGGACAGGACTAGAGCATCTAGATCAGTCGAACCCACTACCGTGGGAGATTTGGGAAAGGCCCATCGAATTCATGCAGTGGTGAATAACAGGAAAAGCACCATTCAACTATGCTCAAGACATCAGGTATCATTGCTAACTAGACCCTTGGTATTTTATATATCCAGGTGCTACAGAGAGTTTCATTTCTGGTGCAGTGCTAAAAGGAATTAAAGTAAAGGTAGTCGAACAGGATGAGTTTATCTTTGTAGAAATGGCTTCGAGGGCCAAACAAAATGTTGGAGGGAAGGTTATGGGTCGTAACCTTAACCTGGGAGAGTTTCTCACCAAGGCCAACTTGTACATCATGATCTTAGGATCTTATGACGTCGTGATCAGTATGGACTGGTTGGAATCGCATGAGGTGATACTCAACTGTAAGACAAAATGGTTGAGCTTGGTCAATGATGAGGGACAAAGATGTGTGATTGTAGGTCGAAGCAAGGGAGTTTCCCTGAGGTTCATATCTTCCTTGTAGCTACGAAAGATCATGCGCAAGGGATGTAAGATTTATGCGATCCTTGTGTTAAATGAGAAGGGAGTAGCAGAAGGTCTATAACACCTTCTGGTGGTGAGAGAGTTTGCAAACATCTTCCTAGAGGAGTTACCTGGGATTTCATTGGAGAGGGAATTGGAATTTACTATAGACCTAAAATCGAGAACTGAACCGATAGGAAGAACTCCTTATTGGATGTCGACTCCGAAGTTAGAGGAGTTGAGAATGCAACTGAAGGAATTGTTGGACCTAGGACATATACATTCGAGTGTGTCACTGTGGGGTGCACATGTTATTTTCATATGAAATAAGGATGGGTCATGGAGAATCTGCATTAACTACCATCAATTGAACAAGGAAACGATCAAGAATCAATATCCATTGCCAAGGATTGATGATTTGTTTGATCAGATGAAAATCACAATGATGTTTTCAAAGATCGACTTGAGATCAAGGTATCACCAATTGCGGATCAAAGAGGAGGACATCCCTAAGAGAACCTTTAAGATGAGGTTTGGACATTACAAATTTACTATTTTACCTTTTGGACTAACAAACGCCCCTAGGGTATTTATGAGTTTGATGAATGGGGTATTCCATGAATACTTGGACAAGTTCATCCAAGTATTCATTGGAAATATTTTGATTTACTCTCAGACGTTGGAAGAGCATGACCAGCACTTGCGCTTGGTACTACAGTGTCTGTGAGAGAACAATTGTATGGGAAATTGTCTAAATTATCTTTTTATCAATCGAATATTTAGTACTTAGGGCATGTCATCTCTGGCGAAGGTATCGACGTGGATCCGACAAAGGTCAAGGCTATTATGGAATGGCCTACGTTGACAAATGTCCTGGAAGTGCATAGCTTCATGGGTTTAGTGGGATACTATTGACGGTTCGTCGAGGGTTTCTCAAAGATAGCAAATCTGATTATGCAATTGCAAAAGAGAAAAAGAAGTTTTTTTGGACCGAGAAATGCGCGAAGGTATTTCGGAGGCTTAAGGAGTTGTTGACAACAACAACAATAATAAAGGTCCCTGACATGGAAGCAGAATTCTTGGTATGCATTGACACATCCAAAGAAGGCTTAGGCAGAGTCTTGATGCAATATGGTCGAGTGATCACTTACATCTCGAGAAAATTGAGAAGGCATGAGGATAACTATGCAATGCACGATTTGGAGTTGTTAGCCATTGTTTATGCCTTGAGAGTTTGGAGACACTACCTTATTGGACGAAAATTTGAACTAAAAATGGACCACTTTGGACTACAACACATCTTTACGCAAAGCGACTTGAAGGAGCGACAATGACGTTGGTCGAAATTTCTTAGCGAGTATGATTTAAAGGTTACTTACATAAAGGGAACAATGAATAGAGTAGTTGATGCATTAAGTCAAAGACCGTGCATATTTTCAGTGATGCTTCTTCAGACGAATCTATGTGAAAATATTTTAAATTTACAGTGCGAGGATGACTAGTACAAAGAGGTCAAGGATTTTATTAGACAAAACACAATGATGATACCAAGATTTGAAGGATTTATGTTGGACGACAACAGACTATTAATATTTAAAATTCAAATTTACTTACCACTGAACAACGAGTTGAGGAGTTTGATCCTAAGTGAGGCTCACAGAGCAGTGTATATGGCTCACCTGAGAGTCACGAAGATGATGGAAAACCTTCAACCCTTATTCTTTTGGAAAGGAATGAAGGAAGACATAGTCAACTACGTGGCAATATTTCTAGAATATCAGCAGGTGAAGGCTGAACATAGACATCCAACATGATTACTATAGCCACACACAATTCTAGAATCAAAATGGGAGGTCATTTTGATGGATTTCATTGTTGGATTTCCACTGAAGGCAAGTAGACACAACTCTATTTTTTTGGTATTCGACACTCTGACAAAGAGTTCTCATTTTATTCCTATACGTACAATGTATCAGGCACCTCACATAGCTAGATTTTTCATCAATGAGATTGTGAGACTACATGACATGCCTAAGAGGATTATATTTGATCGAGGATTGATGTTCCCAGGATGATTTTGGAATTTTTTCCAAGAGGCCTTGGGAACCCAACTTAACTTTAGTACCGCGTATCACTTGAAGACATACGAGAAAACTGAATGAACAAACCAAATCTTGGAGGACATGTTGCATATGTATGTGATGGACCAAAAAAAGTGTTGGGAGGAATTATTTCCACTGATAGAATTCACATATAACAACAGTTAACAAGGAACCATTAATATGCGCATTTGAGTTGGGATTGGCTTGAGGATAGGGTCCTGGTGAGACCAGAAGCAATCCAAGAAATGGAATATCAAATGCAAAAAATAATACAAAGGATCAAGGAAGCACAGGATCTACAAAAGAGTTATGTCAATGTGCATCATGTCGACTGTACTTATGAAGTTGGCGATCAAGTATTCTTGTGCGTGAAACCGCATAAGAGTTCGATCAAGTTTGGAAAGGGTGCTAAACTCTCTCCTAGGTTTGTGGGACCTTTCGAGATTATGGAAAGGAAGGGGCCCATGGCCTATCGAATAGCTTTGCCTGATTCTTTGAGGCGTATGCACGATGTTTTTCATGTATATGTTTTGAGACATTATATTAGTGATCCTACACATGTTATTGACATGAGTTCCCTGCAGCTATCTGATGAGGGTACACTCATGGCTGAGACAATCTGTATCCTGGAACATCGCATTCAATAGCTATGACATCAAACAATAGATCAGGTCAAGGTCTAGTGGGACAACTATAGTTTGCACTCGACGACCTGGGAGGATGCATATGATGTGCACCAACAGTTCCCATTTTTGTTTGATAGAAAGACTTATGATACTATGATACACTTAATTTCGGCACATATATACTGTGAAACTTCAGGACGAAGTTTAAACCTAATAGGGGGTGTATGTAACATCCCTCTCTTGTGCGCACTCAACAAACTTATTCTTTGAGGACAATTTCTTGCAAGTGATCTAGATTATTATACTATTGGTTGTATTATGATTATGAGATATTACAGATATGATGATATGTTATTTTTTTGTATTTACATAGACAGGTGATATTGACTGGGTTCTCTTGAGTGTGTAGGACTTTGGACATTGAGGATGCAGAGGCATCGATGAAACCCCTTGGACTATTGGGGAGTAGACTATTGGGGTTTGATTGTTGTTGATATGACATATGTACATATGACTATATGTTATGATGATTGATTATTATTGTTGACATGATTCGTTGATGGATGCAATATGACGATAGCTTKCCGACTAGACTCACATGTGGAGTAGAGGGGTCATGCAGGACAACCAGAGACTTGAGGGAGAGGTGTGGCAACAACCCTGCCACAGCCTACTAGCACTCSCRTCGTRGCTCGAACTGTAGGTTAATGATTACCTAGTTCGAGAAGACCCAYGATGYTGTGAGGGAAGAAAATGATAGTCGCTCACAATGATTCTAAGGGGCCTTATTCCTTAGAGGCCCTTAGTCTTCCACAAGATCACCTARCAGAGTATTGACTCTAGGGGTTTGATTTCTACCAAAGTYAGTCAAGAKGCGAGTGGCACCTTTGGAGCACATAATGYRTYTTGAAGGGCATGTCGCACAAGGAAAAYAGAAAGAGGYGARTGGMACCCTTGGCACACCTAGTGCRTCCTGAAGGGMACGTCGTGATTTTAAYTGGTAAGTGAATAAACCTAGTYGGMCTTAAAATGAATGATGTGATAAGTAAGATTTAAAAACAATTTTCCCTAATAAAAATGTCRCCCAGCCTAGWGAAATTAAAACCCAGGTCTAAGTAGAACATGTGRTCAAAAAAATAATAATAAATAAACATGTAACMAGAACGGGGGTAAGAAATTCAAATTTGTTTATTAAAGTCAAAATTATAATGGAGGATTAAAATTTTAAAAAGGGAAATGGTTGTTTTATCTACATGTGCTAATTTACTTTTTAGTTAAAAAGAAAAGAGGGTAAATGGTTTTTTTATTTACACTTGCTAAATTAATTTTAATTAAAAAGGAAAAAGGGTAAATGGTTGTTTTATCTACACTTGCTAAATTCATTTTTATTTATAAAGGAAAAAGAGGGAAACTTAAAATAAATAGGAAACTTAAAGACAAAAGGAGAAAATTAATGAAAAGGGGAAATGTAAAGAAAAAAAAGCTGAATGTCTAACTTAGTAAGGAATATTGCCTTGGGAACTTGTTATTTATGAACTCAACTAGGAATTAAGTAATGTGTAAGTCATTTAGGATTTGTAAGGGAATATTGGGACACCAAGGAGTGTTTTTAGAAATTCTTTTAGGTGGGTGAGGAAAATAGGAATATTTAATTAATTAATAAAATTGATTTTCTGGTGCAACTAGGGGATGGGTGACATGTGTATGGGGGAGGTTTTTCGAAATTAATTAACTGAAAAGGGAATTTAATGAGAATTTGGGAAACTGATTACTTAAAAAAACTCTATAAAAAGGATGGAGGAGGAGGAGTATGGGATCATATTTTAGCGTAACATTACACTGTTGAATTTTTACCTTGACTAAACTTTCCCTTGTGGGAGTTGGGATACCCAACTCGGGTAACGAGTGGTAGATCGACCTTGCAAGGTGAGTTGGGTGCTAGTAGTTCTCTGGTATTGTGTGTGTGGCCCCTTTGCGGCACAGGGGGCTCAGGGAGAAGAAGAGTTCCCCTAGCGTTGGATGGGAGGTATCGATGAGGTCACATCAGTCGACAAGCGGGAGTTGGACGGAGCGCACATGGGACAATGACTCGGATCTTTTGCATTTGGCTATGGTACACATGCATATATTTTTGAATGGTAGTTTAATATTGTTCTTGCACTTTCAGTATTGTACTTCTATTGTGTAAAGATTATGTTTTATTCAACATTTTATAATCAAAGAACTTAAATTCATCCCAACATTATACTCGCTCTATTTTGAATTGATTCCCTTGGCGAACTCAAACTCTCATTGCTATGATTTCTCTGTGTTTGTTTTATTCATTATTACGAAGAAATTTGTGTTTTTCTCTTATCTCTTTAGTTATTAGTCCGCACCTAAGCAGTGAGCCAGGAGCCGAATCGACAATCATCACTCTGTTGTTTAAATACCTATAGATTCAAATGCCTTGCTTTCCTGTGCACGGATAATAAGTGAAGTATAATTTTCTCCCAGTTATCGAACCCTTACCCATATCTACGTTTTTATCTTATGATTAATCCCTGATCTTTACAGATTCTTGTGAACGAGTACATTAGGTTTTTTATTGTTTAAACTCCAGAAACCTCGATGTTTCCTTGAAAGATTATTTTTGCATTTCTTGTGATTGATTACTTATGTGCTTTCTTGTTTTTGGTTATCTCTGAGTGTCCTTGTGGTGGTTAGTCTCTGCATTTAATTTATATCTGCGTCAATTTACCTCTGCATTCCATTTATCCCTGCACATAAACAAACCTAGAAGTTAACTATGTGATTTCAATTCATCTCTGCATTTCTTATGAATGATTATCTCTGATCTGTTTCTTGGCATATTATCTCAACAAAAACATGGGTCATCTTCAGCAAAATCATGGCTCCTTTTTCGGCTATGATCTCATCCTCCTTTAACCGCGTTTTGGTGGATCTTACCAGGCTAGATCATGTATCTTTATGTTACAATTTCATGTTTGTTATTTTACTTCCATTCGATGCCCTTTTGTGCTACAATTTGATGGCTTTTTCTCCACCAATTAGTGCTTCTATTTTCTGGCAAAAACGTGGTTTTTAAATGATTCATTTTAGTATAACTTTAACAATGTTTGATTCTTGGCATATTACCGAAAAATATCTTTACTAGACAACCTTTATTGTTGGACAATGATTTATTCATTGACAACTATTTTAGCCTGGGTGTTCCCTTGGCACATTACATAGTTTTTCTCACAATTTTAATGGCATAAATTCCCAGTTCTTACTCACAATTTTAATGGCATAAATGCCTAGTTCTTAATCACGATTTTAATGGCGTAAATGTCGAGTTCTTAATCATGATTTTAATGGCATAAATGTCGAGTTATTGCTCATGATTTTAATGGCATAAATGCCCAGTTCTTACTCATGATTTTCTGAGAGATTCAATTCACCTCTGCATTATCTTATGCCTGTGAATTTATATATCTGTGTTATCTGCAATATCATTTTTTTCTCTCTCAGCTATTTCTAGTTTTTGGCTCAACAATTATCATGTTTCTAACTCATCCATTTCCATTATTTAACTCAACAATGATCATATTTTAACTCTACAGATTCTTTTAAATGGACAACAATGATATTTTAACTCTGCGAAATTCTTTTAAATGGACAACAATGATATTTTAACTCTGTGAATTTCTTTTAAACAAACAATAATGATAATTTTAACTCTGCGATTTCCCTTATATTGTTAATTAGCGAATTATATGACAACGAATTACATGCCAATGATATATATGACTAAATCATTTATTTAGACAACGATTATAGTGTTATTCCTTTTCATTTCCTTTATATTGTTAATTAGCGAATTATGTGACATCGAATTACATGCTAGCGATATATATGATTAACTCTTTTATTTAGAGAACGATTTATAGTGTTATTACTTTATATTGTTAATCCTTTTAGTGGATAACGATTTAATATCATGGATAGCGTTTTAATATTGTTGATAGTAATTCAATTACACAACGATATTTATTTATCAAATAATTATGCTTATTTACCCAACTATATCATTTTAATTATTAATAGTTTATCAATAGAATCATCTAGCGCCTTGTTAATTTAGACAACAATAATATAGAAATCAATGTCAAATATTTAATAGACAACGTAGATCACTATTTAATGTTAATTAGTTCACTTATTTGAATGGAAAGTGTATATTTGTTGACAAGCGTATTTTGATTTTGTTAAGTGCTTATAATAGTTCAATTATGGTCACATTTATGATAATATTAACAATTATAATAGTTCACTCCTTTTTACTTAGACATCTTTCTTAACAGATAATGGTTACGGTTTGTTGCCGAAGTCATTTAATAGCTTGCACAATTTAATTTGAGTGATTTCATCTTGTGTCTTGTCGACTTGTTGCTTGGGTCAGTGGGTATAGTATTCTTGTCAGTTAATTTGGTCTCCTAGAGCATTGGATTCTTCTTGGGTTATTGGTCTAGATATGCTATGTTGTGCCAGGGTTACTTTCACGCCTATCGTCTAGTGACAGAATGATTCTTGGTGAGGGGATCATCGTGTGCCCTAATGGATAGAGGCGAATGATAACCTAGTCGGAGTCTTTTGCTTCCCGATGTGGATGTATCGTTCGTTGTAGTGGATGTTGGTTCTTAGTCTGTAACTCCTTAATGTGTTGGGCTTTGCATGCCTTAGAGGTTTCTAGTTATTGGTCGACGAATGTAACGAACCTAATTGAATAAATGATTAAAGATTACAAAGAAAAATCAGTTAAAGAAAATAAGCATGATTAATTGTGTAATAATCAAACTGAAGAATTCATTTAATGAACTGTGACATAAATGTACTAGATAAATAAAAAAAAATAAATAACAGAGGGGGGGCATATGCTGCCAAGGGTGGCGTATGCAGGGAAAGAAGCCCAGAAATCCCGAGAAGATAAGGAACGTTAATAAAATGCAGAAGGGAGGACAGGGGAGTTGGTAAAGGAGTGAATGCGAGTTGGCAGGGAGGAATAAGGCGGGGAATGAGGGGGATGTGCGGGCCATTCGGAGGGGGGAATGGACGCAGGAAAAATGATCTTTTTGCCATTTTTACAGTGAGCCGAGAGTTGGACTGTGGGGGCGTGTGTGCTCAGAGAGAGACACAAGACTTACTGGTTGTTTCATACTGATCAGGGAGGCACGTGTTGCTAGAGGTTTTGGGCTCGGGGGCCAGGAT
>JASDQU010500375.1:87584-98182 GCA_032191745.1 Picea mariana
GGAATATTGCCTTGGGAACTTGTTATTTATGAACTCAACTAGGAATAAAGTAAGGTGTAAGTCATTTAGGATTTGTAAGGGAATATTGGGACACCAAGGAGTGTTTTTAGAAATTCTTTTAGGTGGGTGAGGAAAATAGGAATATTTAATTAATTAATAAAATTGATTTTCTGGTGCAACTAGGGGATGGGTGACATGTGTATGGGGGAGGTTTTTTGAAATTAATTAATTGAAAAGGGAATTTAATGAGAATTTGGGAAACTGATTACTTAAAAAAACTCTATAAAAAGGCTGGAGGAGGAGGAGTATGGGATCATATTTTAGCGTAACATTACGCTGTTGAATTTTTACCTTGACTAAACTTTCCCTTGTGGGAGTTGGGATACCCAACTCGGGTAACGAGTGGTAGATCTACCTTGCAAGGCGTGTTGGGTGCTAGCAGTTCTCTGGTATTGTGTGTGTGGCCCCTTTGTGGCACAGGGGGCTCAGGGGGAAGAAGAGTTCCCCTAGTGTTGGATGGGAGGTAACGATGAGGTCACATCAGTCAACAAGTGGGAGTTGGACGGAGCACACATGGGACAATGACTCAGATCTTTTACATTTGGCTATGGTACACATGCATATATTTTTGAATGGTAGTTTAATATTGTTCTTGCACTTTCAGTATTGTACTTCTATTGTGTAAATATTATGTTTTATTCAACATTTTATAATCAAAGAACTTAAATTCATCCCAATATTATACTCGCTCTATTTTGAATTGATTCCCTTGGCGAACCCAAAATCTCATTGCTATGATTTCTCTGTGTTTGTTTTATTCATTATTATGAAGAAATTTGTGTTTTTCTCTTATCTCTTTAGTTATTAGTCCGCACCTAAGAAGTCAGCCAGGAGCTGAATCGACGATCATCACTCTGTTGTTTAAATACCTATAGATTTAAATGCCTTGCTTTCCTGTGCACGGATAATAAGTGAAGTATAATTTTATCCCAGTTATTGAACCCTTACTCATCTCTACATTTTTATCTTATGATTAATCCCTGATCTTTACAAATTATTGTGAACGAGTACATGAGGTTTTTTATTGTTTAAACTCCAAAAACCTCGATGTTTCCTTGAAAGATTATTTTTGCATTTCTTGTGATTGATTACTTATGTGATTTCTTGTTTTTGGTTATCTCTGAGTGTTCTTGTGGTGGTTAGTCTCTGCATTTAATTTATATCTGTGTCAATTTACCTATGCATTCCATTTATCCCTGCATATAAACAAACCTAGAAATTAACTATGTGATTTCAATTCATCTCTACATTTCTTATGAATGATTATCTCTGTGATTCATCTCTGATCTGTTTCTTGGCATATTATCTCAACAAAAATGTGGGTCATCTTCAGCAAAATCATGGCTCCTTTTTCGGCTATAATCTCATCCTCCTTTAACCGTGTTTTGGTGGATCTTACCAGGCTAGATCATGTATCTTTATGCTGCAATTTCATGTTTGTTATTTTACTTCCATTCGATGCCCTTTTGTGTTACAATTTGATGGCTTTTTCTCCACCAATTAGTGCTTCTATTTTCTGGAAAAAACATGGTTTTTAAATGCTTCATTTTAGTATAACTTTAACAACGTTTGATTCTTGGCATATTACCGAAAAATATCTTTACTAGACAACCTTTATTGTTGGACAATGATTTATTCATTGACAACTATTTTAGTCTGGGTGTTTCCTTGGCACATTACATAGTTCTTTCTCACAATTTTAATGGCATAAATTCCCAGTTCTTACTCACAATTTTAATGGCATAAATGCCTAGTTCTTAATCACGATTTTAATGGCGTAAATGTCGAGTTCTTAATCATGATTTTAATGGCATAAATGTCGAGTTATTGCTCACGATTTTAATGGCATAAATGCCCAGTTCTTACTCATGATTTTCTGAGAGATTCACTTCACCTCTGCATTATCTTATGCCTGTGAATTTATATATCTGTGTTATCTGCAATATCATTTTTTTTCTCTCAGCTATTTCTAGTTTTTGGCTCAACAATTATCATGTTTCTAACTCATCCATTTCCATTATTTAACTCAACAATGATCATATTTTAACTCTACAGATTCTTTTAAATGGAAAACAATGATATTTTAACTCTGTGAAATTCTTTTAAATGGACAACAATGATATTTTAACTCTGTGAATTTCTTTTAAACAAACAACAATGATAATTTTAACTCTACGATTTCCCTTATATTGTTAATTAGCGAATTATATGACAACGAATTACATGTCAATGATATATATGACTAAATCATTTATTTAGACAACGATTATAGTGTTATTCCTTGCCATTTCCTTTATATTGTTAATTAGCGAATTATGTGACATCGAATTACATGCTAGCGATATATATGATTAACTCATTTATTTAGAGAACGATTTATAGTGTTATTCCTTTATATTGTTAATCCTTTTAGTGGATAACAATTTAATATCATGGATAGCATTTTAATATTGTTGACAGTAATTCCATTACACAATGATATTTATTTATTAAATAATTATGCTTATTTACCCAACTATATCATTTTAATTATTAATAGTTTATCAATAGAATCATCTAGCGTCTTGTTAATTTAGACAACAATAATATAGAAATCAATGTCAAATATTTAATAGACAATGTAGATCACTTTTTAATGTTAATTAGTTCACTTATTTGAATGGAAAGTGTATATTTGTTGACAAGCGTATTTTGATTTTGTTAAGTGCTTATAATAGTTCACATTATGGTCACATTTATGATAATATTAACAATTATAATAGTTCACTCCTTTTCACTTAGACATCTTTCTTAATAGATAATGGTTACGGTTTGTTGCCGAAGTCATTTAATAGCTTGCACAATTTAATTTGAGTGATGTCATCTTGCGTCTTGTCGACTTGTTGCTTGGGTCCCTGGGTATAGTATTCTTGTCAGTTAATTTGGTCTCCTAGAGCATTGGATTCTTCTTGGGTTATTGGTCTAGATATGCTATGTTGCGCCAGGGTTACTTTCACGCCTATCGCCTGGTAACAGAATGATTCCTGATGAGGGGATCATCATGTGCCCTAATGGATAGAGGCGAATGATAACCTAGCCGGAGTCTTTTGCTTCCCGATGTGGACGTATCGTTCGTTGTAGTGGATGTTGGTTCTTAGTCTGTAACTCCTTAATGTGTTGGGATTTGCATGCCTTAGAGGTTTCTAGTTATTGGTCGATGAAGCCACTATGTTGGGTGGTTTATGTTGTCCTTTAGCTTGTAGGCATTGTCTTGCTGGTGCCAGGCGGGTAGTCGTTTTTATTTGTCTTTGATTATTGCATGTTTCGTCCAGTTGCATGATGTGAAAGTGTTCTTAGTCGTTTTTGTTTGTTTCCTAAATGTGTAAGTTGTGTTCATCATCAATCATGTTGATTAATTGTTGTCGTTCATGGTCGTCCTACTTTAAAAAAAAAAAATCACTTGCTTTACGTCGCATGTAGTCGTAACGATTGGGTTACTATACCTATAGGGGTTTTCACTTGTGTGTTGACTTATTGGGTCTAAAACAAGGTAATGATATCTATGGTTATGAAATTGTAAGGTATAAAACCCAACTCAGTCACCAGGTTTAGTACTATATCTATCTGGGATGATTTATTAGCTCTAAAAAATGGTACAAATATCTACGATTATGTATGTCTAAGGCATAAAACCCAACTCACTCACTATGTTTAGTGTTTTTTCTATGTGTGTAGATTAATTGGCTCTATAAAAAGGTAAGTAGATCCATATTTATGAAAATCTAGGGTATGAAACCCAACTCAATCACCATGTTTAGTATTCTACCTATATAAGTTGATTTATTATCTTTAGACCAAAGTACGAAGATCCAAAGCTTAGGTTCAATGTATATTCACTTGCAATGGATCTATTGCATATAGATGGATTCATGTCCATGGTGAATATCCGAATAAAAAAATAACATGAATTTGATAAAAAAAAACTTGAAAGTGTGATTCATATATCCTTTAGGGTAATGTTGAAATGATAAACAATTTTTTTATACATTGAAATTTCAATACCATTCCATTTTATATCTTTTTTTTTAAATCAGTAGATTACATTTAGTTTTGTAGTTTTGTCACTGACTAAAACCCATTTGAGTATTGACATTGAAACTTGTTATAATGTTACCTAACATTCAAAATAATTAGAATTATCATATTATAAAACCTTAAGAAATCAATGTAATCAATTTGGTTAATAAGGCACCCCCATGATTCCTAACAGGAAATTTGGACCTAATTTGAACATTTACAAGACTTATTTAATCATCTTAAGGCATGTTTTTTATATGGGTATCTTTGAGTCTCTTTTTTCTTCAAGTTTAATTACAGAGTAGACCTTAGCTTTTTATAGATAAATAATTCAATTTTCTCATTATACCCAACATTGTAAACATATCCAAAATTTTTTTTTCCCTAAAACCCATTTTGAATATTGACATTGAAACTTGTTATAATCTTTCCTAACATTCAAAATAATTAAAATTATCATATTATAAAACCTTAAGAAATCAATGCAGTTCTTAGAATAAGGCACCCCATGATTCCTAACAAGAAATTTTGACCTTATTTGTAGATTTACCAAACTTATTTAATCATCTTAGGGCATGTTTGTTATGTGATTCCTAACAATAAATTTGGACCTTATTTGAAGATTTACCAAACTTATTTAATTATCTTAGGGCATGTATCTTTGAGTTTTTTTTTTCTCAAGTTTAATTATGATGTAGACCCTAGCACTTCGTAAATAAATAATTCAATTTTCTCACTATACCCAACATTGTAAACCTATCCAAAAACATTCCCCATTGTATGGTTTTATGTACACTCCTCTCATTGAATATGGGCTTCTATTCTTTTATTAGGATCATATCTACTTTGCAAATGAATTGAATTAAAAAACATCTTCAAACTGAATTGATCACCTACTTGAAAAACTAAGGAAAGCACATTGTATTTCTTCAACAAAATTTGTTTTCTCACTCAACAATAATAACTTTATGGAAATGATTATCCTTATCAAAGTGGTGTAAACTAGATGTTTCTAAGGAACTTCAGGCTTATCAAGGTTAGTCACATTCAACCTTGATGTAATACCTTGGAACTACTATCAACCAAGTCGTTGATACCTTGATATTTCCAGGCTTATCTTATCCATGTYAAATATAACAAACAAAGYCAATGAATTTCTTTGTAATGATGTACACCATCACAATATTTGAATAAAAAACATGGTATAAATTTTGTTTCTTTATTAATATATCTAAGAGTTGATGGAAATATTTGTTGGCATTGATGTCAACATTAAGACAAGAAGTATCATACTGGAGTATGACATGGAACTGTAGCAAATGTAACATCCACCCGTTACGCCTAAGAAAAGTCGAAGCACAAAAGGTAATTTTTTTTTTTACTAAGAAATCAACATCAATACATGATCATGGCAGTGCCTATTCAATAAGATCATAAGTAAAGCAGTACCATCTACTCATCATAGAAATAACTAACAACGCAATCAATGCGTCAACGAAGGATAGCGACACATAACATAAATAGCGTAGCAGATTAACACATCCCAATAACTTGAAGCAATTTACGACAACATTCACTCACATAATCAATATAGAATCACTACCTGCACAACCTACCCTGCACAGTTAGGACCTCCATGACACATAAGAAACACTCAAGCCCAAGTTCCAATTCATTTTAACCATTTAAGGTCTCAGGGATGGTGATTGTTCTGAGGAACAAGGAGGTGTCTACATCCCACTAACACAATCAAGTCCCAACCAACTATGCTAAATAAAAAACATCAATGATAATCAATTTCATCAATCCATTAATCCTAAACCACAATTAAACATGGCACGCAAGTAATCATTCACATAACACATCATATAACACATTATATCCCAGGCGCAAAGAAATTATCCGTTATCATTTATATTGCGCGTGAGCATTCTATTCAATTAATCCATCATTTACACATCAATAATTCAAGACGCATGAGATATCGACTTTATTTCATAAGGTGCAAGAGAATACAATTAATAAATCAATCACACTTCAACAATATTTAAAAGCGCAATAGTAATCGAATTCTCATTCAATCATGCATCATCAATACTCAATGGCACAATAGTAATCTAGTTATTAATCCATCATACAATAACAATTTAATGACGCAAGTAATAGTTGTCAAATCATCATCCGTCAACATTTTTTTCATAATGCAAGTAGTCCAATGGCTAAACAACATTACTTACATTACATTCCAATGCCCGATAAGCCTAAATCTAAACAATCATTCAATGCATCATAAGTCCATTGAGCGCTAGGAGTCTAATACCTAAAACCATCATTCATTATATTAAATTTCAATGCGCAAGAGTAATCTAAAGGGTAAAGTAAGATAATCTCTTCCACCTAAGTTGGAAATTACATTGAGTTGTGGAACTTGCCTCACTCAACTTATAAAAGGTTATATGGAAATATATGTACTAGACCAACTCACTCTTCCTTAAGGTGGGTTTATTTTTTATTTTAACAAGTTCCACTTGATGTAATCGTTTTTCCAACTTGGTCAAGTTAAGAAAAACTAATTTTTTTTACATCCTAGAATGCTTCGCTTAAAAAAGAATGATCAAATATTCTCACATTTAAGGTTAAGGACTTCTTAATATTGTTTTCTTGAGGAGACTTTGGTAAGTAGGATGTAATATGTTTCTTAAACATTAAAGTTTAAATAGAATGATCAAATATTCTCCACCTTTAAGGTTAAAGACTTCTAAATATTGTTTTCTTGAGGAGACTTTGGTAAGTAGGATGTAATACATTTATTAAGAATTAAAGTTTAAATAGCTAAGGTGAGATGAGGTAAACCTGAAGATATGTCCTAATATCAAACATTCCATATTGGAATACACGTTACCTTACTACACAGGAATATTATTCAATAATCTAAGATTATAAAATATGAAGGGAAGGTACTCAACCTTTTTCCTACAAAGAAATATTATTAGAATATCAATATCATTCAATTATCTAAATGAAGGAAATAACATTTAAGAAAATAAATAAACCTTTTATAAATACAATCTATGAATTAAAACAATAATCAATTGTATGTTCTCTCTATTCATAATAAAATATTTTTCAACCTTCTAAATCATTAATTGGATCTATGCCATATGGGTAGATTCCCTCCCTCGCCGATGATAATAATGAAGGGAGAAAGACACATCTACAATAAATCACTCAGGAAATAAATCATAAATCCTTACACCGTTAGCAAGCTAAAAAATTAAAAAACAATGAGTTTCCAACTATATTGATGGGGGTTTCCCATACTCCCACAGGGTGCCATAAACACATACTCTCTGGGTAAGTAAGTGGCCATCACAGAACTTGAGAAGAAAAAGAAAATGCCAGTGAGGAAATTAAACACCGAATAAAAAAGGTTAAGGATCGCTGAGGGATTCGAGATGGAAATCGGTGGGAAGAAGTGGTAGTACGTTGGGTGAATACACCAATATAGTGTCTTACTTGAGTGTATACATTACAGAGAGATATTTTTTTTAATAAGAAAGACAGACCGCAGCGAAACAAGGGAAAAATCGCTGGGCAAAATTGTTGGGAAAAATCGTTGGGCGAAATTACCTTGCTGGGTGAAAATACTTGGGCAACAAGCTGGTGAAAATGCAAAGATCTATCCCTAGAAAAAACACAGAGTGTCATGTAGTTTACAAGGAAAACGTGTGGAATATAATGCCTAGATTATCCTGGTAAAAACATAGAGAGGCGAGGTAATTTGCATGGAAATCGAGTGGAGTAAAACGCCTGGGATCTCCTAGTAGAAACACAGAGAGACAGAATCGATTTTGTTGGGAAAGGAATGGTGAAACGCTGAGTAAATACCCCAAAATAATTGCAGAGCCTGAATGGACAAAATTCGTTGTATAAGAAAGGAAAATGATGGGAGATTTTCAGAATAAAACGCTGAGTGGTTGAATATATATCCAACAAAAAAAACGCAGATAGACAGATCAGTTTTGTTGGGCAAGGGAATGAATTTGGACTCAATCTCTCCACAAGCAGGGTGAATTCCCCACAGTGAATAATCCACGAAATTGAGCCTATGATTTTACAGTTTCAAGTGTATAATTCCGAGTAAAAAGAAAATAGAATGTTGGCCAAAATCATTTTGGGAGTAGAGATAAATTTTGGTGAAGGTGTCATAAAAAAAATGCAGAGGAAAAAATTCTTGTGTGAAGGTGCCATAAAAACGCAGATGTAACCAATGTTTCAGAGCTTGGGCTTCGCCAGGGAGGAAATGAATTAGAAAAGAAATGAACAACCCATCAAAAATCCAGCGTGAGGGTTTTTCCAGGGAGAAAAACAACACAGACAAGGATTAAGTTACACAAATTTGAAGGAACAACATAGACCAATAAAATTTAAAATTCAGGGGTTGGGTTTTGCCAACGAGAAAGCGAATCAATAATCAAGGTGAAAGGATAAGGCTGGGGTATTTTCTCATAGAGAAACACATACAAAAGACGTGATCACCGCAACTACATGATTAATTTAAATCTCAATAAAATTTTCAAAACCTTGAATATCATTCTCGGTAATGCGTATGCAATAGGATTAACTACATTTTAATTTGAAACTTAATAGGTTCAATATCAATTTTGGATTACCGTAACCAAAGGAAAATAATCCAAAGTTGTTATTCCATGCTTGCACTCCCTCCTATCTCCCACTTGCTAACCGTGAAGACCTCACCGGTACCTCCCAACCAACGCTAGAGCTACTCTTCTTCCCTCTTAGCCCCCCGAGCCGCAAAGGGGCCACGAACACAAACCAGAAAAAAAGATAGCTCCCAGTGCGCCTCGCAAAGTTGAGCTACCACTCTTTTTTCGAGCTGTGTATCCCAACTCTCACAAGAAAAATCAGTCAAAGAAATTTCGGCAGCATAACTTTATGCATACTAGTCATGATCCATTCCTCTTCTCAGCCATTACTTTTATAGAGTTTTTCTTAGTGACCACTTTCCATTTACACGTTTAATTTGTTTTATTAAAAAATAATTAGGAATTATTGTTGGACACACCCACTTAGAGGGGGGAGTGAATGAGTGTGGGGATCTTTTTTCCAAAACTTCCCTCTTACACAAAAACTCCTTATTTAACATTCAACATGTGCTCATTACTCATTTATTTCATTTATAATCAGTTATATGTGAATACATATCAGCAACATATCATCAACAAATCATCTCCACAAGGAACACAAAGAACACAAGATGTATGTACAATTTTTCTTTTTATTATGGACTTCAATCTGGGGGTTTTTCAGCAACAAATGAATAGAGTAAAACTCTACAAGAGAACTAGATATATATGGAAGACTCATCTTACATTCTCAGCACCAACTGAGATGAGGCAACAATCCTCAATAGATATCAATCTGTCAACATAAACAAGTGCATCAACCATGCACCAAACTATGCCAAACAACCTATAATCAACCTATACCGTAAACAAGTGCATAAAACCATGTACCAAATATATACAAATCATGTGTCAACTACACATCAACAATGAATCATCAATATGTACCAACATCATCAACTATACACCTTATGTATGTGCCAACTCATCAACTGCTTGTCTCAACCATGACTAGTTTTGGATTAATCAACAACCCCAACTTGAAATAATCATAACTTTGTACCTATAATGAATAAAGATCTGAAACTGATACACAATTTTCTTCAATGTGTTTTATGCAATTCCTCCAGGTGGCACTACTTGGAACATCTCAGAAAAGGAGTTATAGCAAAACTGGCATACCTTGTTGAATTTTGTCTTATTCTAGAGAGAGACCTTGTAGAGCATGCCCCGCACAAAATGTTATTTGAAATGATATGAAACTGTTACACAACATACTACATACTTTAACCTAACCACCTCATTTTTTCTCACTAAATTTGGATCTGTTATGAATAAGTTATGACGTTTTTACCCGAAACACCTGTTTTTGACTAGTTTCAGGACTAGCCACAAACCCTATTTTCCACGGAGTGTAACTCCCAAAATACAATGACCCACAAGCTGAATTTTTTACCAAAGATACTTGGGTATGTTTTCTCAATGGCATAGTAATTTCACCATTTGAACCATTATATAAAACAATTTATAGTGAAAATGGTGAGATGACCTGTAAATAACATACCTTAGAAAGCATCATCAAAAGAATTTATCCTTCCTTCAATTCCGACCCTCTTTTCTTCACCTTCCTTCTGAAATTCATCTTATATATCCTTGTTTACCTTATTCACTTGCATATCTTCAATATTCTCAAGTGTTCCACACCAAAAATTCTCAAGAAGCTCTCACAAGAAGCTCTCCATCAATACTCCATAATATATTCTCACAAAAAGTTGTCCATTGATCCACAAAAAGGATGATCTACAAAAGACCATTGCTATCTTATTTATACTTTCA
>JASDQU010500375.1:121430-132808 GCA_032191745.1 Picea mariana
AATAAGAGAGAGAAGACATAAGCCACACAAAAGGATTCTATGGAAGAAAAAGTGCCAAAGACCAAAAATAAGGATGAAATATTATTGAGTGCCACATGTTCAGGGGGAGCAGCCCTAACCTTTTCCATTGATGTCAAAGGGGGAGAGAAATTGGGATTATGATGATAGGGGGAGCATGAGTGTTGCCATGAATGACAAAGGGGCTAATTGTTGGAAGATTGGTTGTTGTCATTGATGTCAACCCTAGTCATGGGTTTTGGAC
Organism: Picea mariana; assembly: GCA_032191745.1. Lineage (NCBI taxonomy): Eukaryota > Viridiplantae > Streptophyta > Pinopsida > Pinales > Pinaceae > Picea > Picea mariana. Next base: position 121,693 of record JASDQU010500375.1, read on the forward strand.
CACAAGGTATTTGGACATGAAGGACAATGCACATGCATATGCAACACCCATGAATGGATAGTATACATTATGTTGTTTCTGGTGGTTTGTGGCACATCACGTGGATCCTCATGTTTGAGGAGAAATGAATTTTTGAAGATGACAAAATGAATTGAAGAAGGAAGTACATGTAGGCCTTGAAGATAATTAAAGAAAAGAATTACAAAATAAGAAAGTGTCAGGTCAGCCCTAATGTTAAAAGTAAGTGACATAAATGGTATAAATAAACATCATTATACATTCATTTGATATAAGTCAAATTTCAAAGGTAATAAGAAGAAAAGAAGGCAGGATTTCAAGGGAGGATGAAGTCTTTTGGTGATGTGTTCTAAGGTATGTTATTTTCAGGTCATCTTACAATTTTTTCTATAACTTTTTTTCTAGAATGATTCAAATGGTGAAATCGCTATGGTATTGATAAGACATATCAAGGTACCTCTGCCAAAAATTTCATCTCTTGATTCGCTATAATTATGGAGATACACTCTGTGGAATATAGGGTTTGTGATCAGTCCTGAAGCTAGTCAATAAACAGGTGTTCTGGGTAAAAGAGTCATAACTTATTCATAGAGAATCCAAATGAAGTGGGACAAATTTCATTGGAAATAGTACGGACGTTGGTTTCCTGTGTACAAGTTTCAGAATCGGATGTTAATTATTGAACGCGGGGCATTCTGTGAAAGTTCACTCTCCTGAATAAACCAGAATTGAATAAAGTCTATCATTCGTTCTATAACCTCTTTTTGGGGAGGATTCAAGGAGTGAAAATTGGAAGAGTTATAGATAATACATTGAGTAATATTATCTATAGGATCAGAGTACTCCAAGAATTGAAGAATTGCAGAAATTGAAGAAGTCTCAGGAAGCATTATCAGGTTCTATGTGATGATTGGTTGATGGTGATGATTTAATGTAAAGTTTCATTATCTCTCATATAATCTTGGGTGGAAGGAAGGGGCAAGGATGGAGAGTTAAAATCTCTCTTGATATTGGAGGATTGTATCTTCCTCTTGTATGTTTATTCCTTCCTTTACATTTGAAAGCTGTAGCTACCTTTGGAAGTCATTACTTCCCTTAAACAATAACTATTGATTATTTTTTATATATTGTGCATGGTGTATTGTGGTGTATTGGTGTAACTCTTATACTATTGTTCATTTCTCATTGGATATAGTTGAATGGTTTAAGTATAAGCTGAAAAAGGTTTTAAATTGTACTTGATACTGATTCACCCCCCTCTCAGTATCAACAGTACCATGCCTGAGTATGAGGCCTAATTCATGGAACTAATTAGGTATGCTCCACACCTGAACAGGGAGAAGCTAAAGGTCAACAAGTTTGTGTTTGGCCTTAAATTCAACATTTGTGAGAAGGTGAGGGTCCTAGTACCTTAGAACTTACACGATGCAGTCCAGAAGGCCCTCATAGTGGAGGAAGAGTTGACCAACGGGGGTCATGGTAGGAATCCTGTGATACTAACTGGAATGACGACATCAGGTGCCCAGTAGCATCATACACCGGCTAGATAGAAATCAGGGTATCGAGATATGTCTAGAGGATCCACATTCATGACACATCAACAATCGACTCCTCAACAGAGGACTCCCTACAGAGGACCACCGCATCAGCAAAAACATCATCTACAATGGTAGTAGTTTAGGTATGTTCAACAGAACATACCAAGAGCTTAGGATGGTAGGCCAACAACTTCTACTTCGAGGACCACAAGTACTGGACCGATGATCAGGTGTTGGACATGTGGAGAGCCACATTACTAGAAAAATTGTTCGTTTGAGAAGGCCAAAGCGGTTGGATCAACAAGACATACTATAATTGGATAGTTTGGCAAGGCCCACAAGATTCACGCAGTAGTGAATAACCACCAGGACGAGCACCAGTCCACTGTGCTTGAGATGCCAGGTACAATCACCGACAAAAATTTCAGTATTCTAATAGATCCAAGTGCTACAAAGAGATTTATTTCTGGTGCAATGCTAAAAAGAATTAAGGTAAAGGCAATCGAGCATGATGAGTTTATATATGTAGAAATGGATTTGAGTGCCAAACATAGGGTTGGAGGAAAGGTTATAGACTGTCGCATTAACTTGGGATATTTTGTAACAAAGGCTAAACTATATGTCACAATCTTAGGATCTTATGACATAGTCATCGTTATGAACTGGTTGGAATCACATGATGCGATACTCAACTTTAATATGAAACAATTAAGTTTGACTAATGATGTGGGATAGAGAAGAGTGATGGTAGGAAGAAACTAGGGAGTGTCGTTGAGGTTCATTTATTCCCTACAACTACATAAGATCATGCACAAAGGATTCAAGTTATATGCAATGTTAGCGCTAAATGAAAGGGGCAAGGTGGAAGGATTAGAAAAAAATTTGGTAGTGCAAGAGTTTTCTGACGTGTTTCCATAAGAGTTACCCGGTTTGTCACCTGAAAGAGAGTTGGAGTTTACAATCAACTTGAAACCTAGAACTGAACCAATAGCAAGAACTCCTTATCGAATGTCAATGCCAATGTCAAGAACTCCTTATAGGAGTTGAAAATGCAATTGAAGGATTTGTTGGACTTGGTACTTATATGTCCAAGTCTGTCACCTTGGGGTGTGCATGTTCTTTTCATAATAAAGAAGCATGGGTCATGGATAATTTGTATTGAATATCGTCAATTGAACAAGGAAATGATCAAGAAACAATATCTATTGCCAAGAATAGTCAATTTTTTTGATCAAATGAAAGGCACGTCGATGTTTTCAAAGATCGACTTGAGATAAATGTATCACCAATTACAAATTAAATAAGAATATATTACTAAGACCACATTCAAGATGAGGTTCGGACACTACGAGTTTCCCGTTTTATCGTTTGGACTGACAAACTCCCCAGGTGGTATTCATGATTTTGATGAATGTGGTGTTCTGTGAATACTTGGAAAAGTTTTTTCTAGTATTCATTGATGACATGATGATATATTCTTGAACGACAGAAGAACGTGATGAACATTTAAGGTTGGTACTACAATGTTTATGAGAAAACAAATTATACGGGAAACTGTCAAAATGTTCTTTTTACCAATCAAAGATTCATTACTTAGGGCACATTATATCTGGTGAAGGTATAGTTGTGGATCTTTTGAAAGAGGAGGCTATCTTAGAATGTCCTACTCCAACAAATGTACAAGAAGTATGCAACTTTATGGGTTTAGCAGGATACTACCAACGGTTCATCGAAGGTTTTTCGAAGATAGAAAATCCGATCACAAAATTACAGAAGAAAAGCAAGAATTTTTTATGGACCTTGAAATGTGAGGAAGTATTTCAAAGGCTCAAGGAATTGTTGATGACAACCCCAATACTGAAAGTCCCCGAAATGGACAAGGAATTCTTGGTATGCACGTACACATCCAAGGAAGGGTTAGGCATAGTATTGATGCAAGACAGTCAAGTGATCGCTTACATCTCAAGGAAATTAAGAAAGGATGAGGAGAACTACACAATGAATGATTTGGAGTTATTGGAATTTGTTTATGCCTTGAGAGTTTGGAGACACTATCTGATTGGATAAAAATTCGAACTAAGGACAGATCACTATGGACTACAACATATTTTTATGTAGAATGACTTGAACACGCAACAAAGGCATTGGTCGGAATTACTTAGCAATACGATTTTGAGATTTCTTACATTAAAGGTACGGTGAATAGAGTGGTAGGTGCATTGAGTTAGAGACCATGCATATTCTTGGTGATACCTCTTCAGATGAATCTTCGAGAAAATATTCTAACTATATAATTCGACAATGACTAGTATAAATAGGTTAAGGAAAATATCGGACAAGACACCATGATGGTACCAAAGTTTGAAGGGTATACATTGGACAATGACGGATTGATGAGTTATAATAATTGGATTTACGTACCTCCTAATGACAAATTGAGAAGTTTGATCTTAAGAAAATCTCATAGATCAGTGTGCATGGCTCATCCAGGAGTCACGAAGATGAAGGAAGACCTTAACCCTTTATTCTTATGGAAGGGAATGAAGACATACATAGTTAGATACGTGGAAAGATGTATGGAATGTCAGCAAGTGAAAGTTGAACATAGACATTTGGTAGGATTACTACAACCACACGTTATTATGAAATAAAAATGGAAGGTCATTTCGATGGACATTATTGTTGGATTGTTGTTGATGGCAAGGAGGCACGACTCAATTTTTTTGGTAGTTGACACTCTGACGAAGAGTGCACGTATCAGGTGCCAGACATAGCTAGAGTTTTTATCATCAAGATTGTGATATTGAATTGCATGCCAAAAAGGATCATATACGATAGAGGATTGGTGTTTACAGGATGTTTTTGGACCAGTTTCCAAGAGGCCTTGGGGAAACAAGTAAACTTTAGTACAACGTATCACCCTGAGACAGGCAGGCAGACAGAAAGAACGAACCAAATTTTGGAACATATGTTGCTTATGTATGTGATGGACCAATAGAGATGTTGGGAAGAGTTATTGCCACTAGTAGAGTTTGCATACAACAAAAACTATCAAAGTACCATTAAAATAGCACCGTTTTAGTTTCTCTACGGGCGACCATGTCATATTTTGTTGAGATAGGATCAACTTGAGGATAGGGTCCTGGTCGGACCATAACTGATCCAATAAATGGAAGAATAAATGCAAATGATAAGAAAAATAATTAAAGAAGCGCAAGATTGACAGAGGAGTTACACTGATGCGCATCGGGTTGACTGCAATTATGAAGTTGGAAACAAGAGTTCGATCAAGTTTGGAAATGGTGATAAACTCTCTCCTAGGTTTGTCAGACCTTTCAAAGTTGTGGAAAGGAAAGGGCATATGGCCTATCGTCTAGCCTTTCCTGATTCTTTAAGGCACATGCATGATGTTTTTCATGTATCTGTTTTGAGACATTATGTTAGTGATCCTACACATGTGATTGACATGAGTTGTTTGCAGGTGTCGGAGGAGGGTGCACTCACGACAGAGCCAATTCACATTCTAGACCATCGCATTCGATAGCTACGATGTCAAACACTAGATCAGTTCAAGGTCTAGTGGGACAATTATAGTCCACACTTGGCTACCTGGGAGGATGCATATGATATGCGTCGACAATTTCCTTACTTATTTGATAGATTAGACATATAGATATTGTTAGATACCTTTTTACTACATTTTATATAATGTAAAACTTCGGGATGAAGTTTAAAACAAGAGGGAGTGTATGTAACATCTCTCTCTTGCCAACACATGTTATTTACTTATTCTTTGAGGACACTTGCGTGCAAGTAATCCGGTTATGGTACATGGTTATTTGTTTTTCTTATGGATTCTTATGATTATGTTGATGAATTATGAATTTATGTTATTTTTTATATGCGTATTGACAGATGTTATTGATGAATTTCTTTGAGTGTGTAGAACACTTAACATATTGTGGATGCCGAGGGCATCAATGAACCTCCTTGGACTCCAGATTGAGTCAGGGAGTGGATTGTATTGGTTTGAGTATTTCATTTATGCATGTGTGACATATGATCGATTATAATATGATTTTGTATATGGATCATTGAAAATGTTTCTTTGATGGATGTAGGCTAACGAATGCTTGCTAATATGACTCACATAAGTAGTAAAAGGGCCATGTACATAGACTAGATATTGAGGGAGAGATGTGGAAAATTCCCTGTCACATCCTACTAGCACTCCCGTTGTGGCTCAAATTGTAGGTTAACAATTACCTAGTTCAAGAGGTCCACAATGTCATGAGAGCAGACTAAGAAAGTCGCTCACGAAGATTTCTAATGGGAGCGTAATAAGGCAAGTTTCTTATTCCTTAGAAGCCCCTAGTCTCTCAAAAGGTCTCTCGAATGGAGTGCTTACTCCAGGGATTCAAACACTACCAAAACCAGTCAAAGGCGAGTGACACCCTTGGAGCACGGAGTGCATCTTGAATTTCACATCATTAAAGTAACACTTGAGTCAATGAATCTAGGTGGCCTAGAAAACCTTCGGCGAATAATTAAACCTTGTAAATTCTTTAAGAATTGTCGGATTTAATTAATTACTTAAGGATTGAAATGATTTCTTATAAATCCCCAAATGAAAGTCTAATCCTATTAAAAAATCAATCCTAAGTCTAAGTTGGTAAGAATACCAAAACTAAATTATAAATTAATTAATGAGGGGATGAAGTAAATCAATTTAAGAATTAAGAAAAGGTGAAACATATTTAAAGATTTGATATAAGGTGCATGAGTGCAACAAAACATAAAAGAGGGTTTTTAAAATAAGAAATAAATAAACATGAAAGAATGTGTACGCATAGAAATGAATCTAGAGTGTAGCTACCACTAGTTAACTAGGAGAAGAATCTTATTTTAACTCAACTTAGATTTAGTAAGGCGCCAATCCTTAAATGGGAATATGGGGAATAAAGAGACACTAGGAGTGATTTATGGAATGATTTTAGGAAGGGTGAGGGAAAGTAACTTTAATTAAATAAAATGTGGAATTTCTTATGCAACTTGGGGGAAAGGGTGACAAGCGTAATGGGGAAATAATTCTAATTTATCTAATTAAAAAGTGAATTAATTGTGAAAGTGGGGATGTGTCATTAAGGAAACTCATATAAATAAAATGGAAAAGATGGGAAAGGGATCACATTGGTTATGGGAGAAGTTATGCTGCAAACTTTTTCACTATTTTTACTTGTGAGATTTGGGATTCCCAGCTTGAGAGAAAGTGGTGGCTCTACCTTGCGAGGCAAGCTTGGAGCTAGAGTATTTTTCTAGTTTTTCGTGCATGGCCCCTTTAGGGCTTGGGGGGCTAAGGGGGAAGAAGAGTACCCCTAGAATTGGTTGGGAGGTACCGATGAAGTCTCTATGATTAGCAAGCGGGAGGAAGGAAGGAGCACAAATTATTGAATATCATTTTCAAGGATTTGTCGTTGGTTACGGTATTCTTACTAAGATTGCATTTGTATTAAGTTTATCTGTATATAAAACTTTAAAAACTGTTGTAAGTTGTAATGGATTTCTGATATAGAATTGGTAGGTTCCTTGTTATTTTTGTGAATCCTAGGAGTGAATTATTTGTAAATTGTAAATATTGTTTAAGGAGAATTCCATTATATATTGAAAGCTGCTTGAAACTTTCTATTTGTATATGAGATTTGTCGTGTTATTTCTCCCTTCATATCAGGGCTCTAAAGTTTTTAATTCTTCCTTTATCTGCTTCGCTAGTGAACGAAGTTTGTTGTGATATTCTTATCGGACTGTTTCGTGAAATAGGAATTAAAATCGCAGCCTTCATAGTTGTGAATACATTACGTGTATGAGTTTAACAACGATGGCGTTCATGATGTGAAATCTCTGTGTGTTGAGTTAATTATGAATGAATGAGTTGTTGTTTTTAGACATGATAAGAAAAGTGAATGTCAGCTTGATTGTTACATGGAATTCAAATATATAAAAATTTAAAAATTTATTATCTAAACAATCAACTGACCCAACGAGTATTCTTGTATGCTACTCTCTGATTTAGTAGCTTTGTTGGGTATGTGTTATATTCTTTGCATGTGTGTGTGTGGGTGCATCAGATATGACAACTGTGTTTGATGATCCCTCATACTAGTGCTCTGTTTATGTCGTGTGCATCAGGCACTTTCCTAGGGGGGTCCCAGGGGGGAGTAGGTATGCCCCCCCTTGGTTATGTGCAATGCCTTGAAATTTGTTTTTGGGCGTTTTTTTCTATNCATAAGGCTTTGTAGTGAAGGGAAAGAAAGAGTTGGCTTGTAAGCTAAAGAAGTCACTATATGGTCTGAAGAAATCACCTAGGATGTTGTACCAAAAGTTTGACACATACATCCTTGGATTGGGATTTGTGAGAAGCAGGGTTGATCACTGTGTATATTCCAAGCATGTTGGTAATCACTTCATTTATGTAGTGTTGTATCTTGATGACTTGTTGTTGGTAGGAAATAACATGGATGTTATAAAGGAGGTGAAATCCCAGCTATCCTCCAAATTTGACATGAAGGATATCGGTGCTGCTAACTTCATTTTGGGAATGGAAATTAAAAGAGATCGTGCAAAGAAGAAACTCTGGTTGAATTAGAGAAAATATGTTGAGACGATATTGCATAGGTTTAATATGCATGTAAGTAAACTGGTCAAGGTTCCTATTCCTATAGGTGTAAAGTTATTTGCAGATCAGTGTCCCAAGTGTTGGGTATGTGTTATATTCTTTGCATGTGTGGGTGTGTCAGATATGACAACTGGGTCTGGAGATCCCTCTAGTAGTTCTCTTTGTGTCGTGTGCGTCGGGCGCTTTCCTAGGGTGGTCCCAGGGGGGGGTGTAGGTATCCCCCCCCCCTGTTTATGCACAACGTTTGGGGCAGCACCTCAAAATTGTTTTTTGGGCGGTTTTTGTTATTTTTTAGCGGATTTTGCTATTTTTTAGTGGATTTTGCTATTTTTAGCGGTTTACTAAAAATAATCTCAGTTTTAGGGATTAGGGTTTTGGTATCTATGGAATACCTAAAAACATTGTATATATTGTATAGTGAATGGTGAAATTTGATATAATGAATATAGGAAAGGTTTTCCCAGTTGAGGGTTCCCGGTATAAATCTTTGTGTACTATGTGAATGAGCCATTGATTAAATTCTGTTTTGCTTAAGAATCTATATGCATTGCTTTACTTCACAGGTTTAAAACTTACATGTGGTATTAGAGCTCATTTTTTGCTTCAGAGGGACGCCTTTGTTGTTGAGGGTTTGGCTCAGTCTTGATAGATCAAGTTTATCTTGGGTATGTTATAAACCTGGGTTTAGTGGGAGCTTTTGAAGTGGTGATTTGAGTGCAAAAAGAGGAATAGTGAGTTCTTCTATAATCGAGATAGAGAAGTTCAATGGTAAAAAATTTGAGCTATGGAAGCTGAAGATGGAGGACCTTCTTGTAGACAAAGAACAATGGATCGTTGTGGATCCTGGTACACCATCGACTGGTACATAGCCTACTAGCACACAGACGACTGGTACACAACCTACTAGTGCACAAACTACTAGTACACCACCTAGTGGTATGTCGAAGGAAGATTGGGAGAAGTTGGAAAAAAGAGCAAGGAGTATTATTCAACTCTGCCTGGTAGATTCGGTGTTGTTGAATGTCTCAGGAGAATCTACAACCAAGGAACTATGGGATATGTTAGGGAATTTGTATCAATCAAAGTTCTTGGTAAACAAGTTGTTTCTTCGAAAGATGTTGTATCATCTTAGGATGGAAGATGGAGATTCTGTGATAGAACGTCTAAATGCCTTTAATACTCTGGTAAGTCAACTTGGCTCTATTAATATTATGATTGCAGAAGAATATAAGTTTATTACTTTGTTATGTTCTTTGCTAGACTCTTGGGATAATCTGGTTGTAGCAATAGGTAGTACCACTCAATCTACATTGAAGTATGAGGATGTAGTTGCATCCTTGTTATCTGAAGAGATGAGGCGAAAAAGCATGGATGGACACAACACAGATGCTTTATTTGTAAGAGGGCGTACCCAAGATAGGAACCATGGTAAGCCTTCGGGGTGGAGATCTAAATCTACAGGTAGATCTAAGTCTCCAGGAAAATCTTTGAGGAAATGTTGAAAGTGTGGTAAAACAGGGCATTATAAGAAAGATTGCAAGTCTAAGAAGGTTGAAAAAACAAAGGGATCTGATAGTACCTCTACCACAGAGGAAAAAATGTCCACTGAAGAAGGAGGTGATGTTTACCTAGCATATACAAGTACACATGTAGACCACGATGTATGGTTGATCAATTCAGGTGCATCATACCATATGAATCCTCATAGGGAGTGGTTCTTTGAATATGAAAAATATGATGGTGGTGATGTATTCCTAGGATATGAATCGATAGCAAAAATCTTGGGACGTGGAAGGGTTAAGTTGCTGCTAAAATATGGAAGGATTTGAGCACTCCCTAGAGTTATTCACATTCCAAAACTAGCGAGGAGCTTAATATTTGTAAGCAAAATGGATGATGCAGGAGTGGATACTGTATTTGGAAAGAACACTTGCAAGATGGTATGAGGGGAAATGGTGTTGATGAGGGGATTTCGATGTGGAACTCTGTACAAGTTGTTGGGAAGCACTTATACTAATGGGTGTAAGAGATCTGTTGTCCTTGAGAAGACAAACAAAGAAGACAAGACCAATATCATCCCTGAAAAGAAGACCATGCTGTGGCATCAAAGACTGGGGCATATTAGAGAAAAGGGCCTTCGAACACTACACGGTAAAGGCATGGTTGAAGGTATGTCTAATTGCACTCTGGATTTTGATTTCTGTGAACATTGCATATATGGTAAACAGAATCGAGTAAGATTCCCATCTGGTGCTATAAGAGAAAAGGGGATCTTAGAGTTGATACACAGTGATGTGNTGGACCTGTTCCTATTCCATCCCTAGATAAATCTGTGTATTATGTTTCATTCATAGATGATTTTTCAAGGAACGCATGGATTTATTTTCTTAGAAAGAAATATGAGGTATTTCATAAATTTAAAGAGTTTAAGGCTCTGGTAGAAAATCAGACAGAGAAGAAAATAAAGGTATTGAGAACAGATAATGGTGGAGAATTCTATGGAAATGAATTCAAAAATTCAAAGAATTATGTAAGAAGTGTGGTGTAGAAAGGCAAAAGACTACTCCATACACTCCTCGACAAAATGGAGTTGCAGAAAGGATGAACATGACACTGATGGAAAAATCAAGGAGCATGCTCAGTGGTGTCGGGTTAGGACAAGAATTCTAGGCAGAGGCAGTGGGTACAACATGTTACCTGGTCAATTGATCACCTTCATCAACGTTGGATGATAAAACTCCACACGAGGTATGGTATGGAAAGAAACCGTCTCTTCAACATCTTAGAGTGTTTGGTTGTGATGCTTATGTACATGTTCCAAAGGAAAATAGAAGTAAGATCAATAAAAAGGATGAAAAGTGTATCTTTATTGGTTATAAAGATGGTG